>JAEMWC010001431.1:115000-165151 GCA_016490735.1 Pachyseris speciosa
ACGAGAACTAACTTTCATTGACCACAAAGTTTAGCAAGAAGCACTTTTTTCAGAAGCGTACGGGAGTTTCTCCTTTTTTAACGGGTTTTGTTGTTGTCAAAAAAAGTTTTTGATGGAATTTCTAAATGCTTCCTTTTATCTTTGTAAGTTTTATACACGATAACAGCATGTGAAGATTCGGTGAAGATTATACTAACATCGTACCTCAGCTGTGCTTGCATTTGGTTGTGTCTGTTCGGCACAGTGTTGTTAAGCCGAACGCCAACTCGAAGAAAGCGACAGCATGTGGTTTTAAACGCTTCTAAATGATTCTGGTACGTCACAACACAAGCCACACACTGCAATTTCATTTGATATAGTGTTGTTTACTATTTATAAACTTTGTTCAGTTTTGTTATCCAAATGTGCCACCAATTAATTTGTTTTATTTATTTCAGACCTTATTAATTTTTTATGCATTTATTTATTTGTTTTCTTTCTTTGATTTAGCTCGCTGTCTGTGCTGGATTTGGTTTAGCAACCTGGTGGAAAAGAAACAAGATTATTGTAAGTATTTCGACTCAATATCCGTACTTTTCAAGATTGCACATTTTGAAGATAACTGGTAACCGAAATCATGCAGAGCTGGTCACACTCTAGCCTGCGTCGCAGACTTGTTAGGTCTGCGACGCAGGCTAGTCACACTCATGGATCATTTCGGCCTCTCTTTGTCAGATGGTATCGATAACAAGTATAAAATAACTGGAAAACTGAATTGGTGAAGGAGTTATGTGAAGGAGCTATTGCATCAAACTAAAATGTAAAGACACCTCTGATTTTTGCCCTAAGCGACCATCCATAACTCAAAACGATCTCCTTGGTTGACTCCTTGACTAATAATAATTTATAATAATAATTTAGAACATATATAGCGCATTTTCTATGTGTATATGATCAAATGCGCTTTACAAGCAGATGAAATTGGAATTTGAAAATGTTGGTTTTTGTGGAGGGGGAAAACCGGAGAACCCTGCTTCCCTTATCTATCGAACCCTGATCATCATTTTAAAACAACTTCTTGTAAAGTTTTGAAAACTTCTGAGGGAGGTGTTCAGAGCCAGTTTAAGACTTCTAAAATGAAACGAAGTTCCCGAGAAGATATATTTTTTAGGAAGTTCAATCCAAATTTTGGTCCTTCCTCCTTCCTCCTTCCTCGCCCTTAAATTGGAAAACAAGACTGACGAGCTGGAGAATTCACTTAGCAATAGAACTTTCCACGGTTTTTGACGCCATTTTGACTGGGGAGCAAACACGGCTAAAATTACAGTAAATGGCCGACTTAAATGAACAGCTGTAACGCCGCTACAAATAGGCGGATTTCCACAGTGAAAATGTCTTTTAAAATACTTTTGTACTGCGATAATTTCACGAAGTATTAGCGACATATTCAGGCTACAACGGCCGTAAACGAATTTTTGAGATTTCATACAAACCGTTCATAACAAAATTATGCAAATTACGGCGAAATTAGAACACATGCGAAGATTTATAATTCGAACAGTTACGGACGTCGTACCCTCTTTAATAGCCTTATTTTCTGTTGAGTGAATGATATCAATAAAACTATTTAAAGTAGTGGCAAATGTTGGAAATCCGCCTCTTTGTAGCAGCGTTACAGCAGTTCAAAGTCGGCCAAATCCAATAAATTTACTGTAATTTTAGCCGTGTTTGTCTCCCAGTCAAAATGGCGTCAAAAACCATCGAAAGGTCTATAGGCTTGATTTCCGCCGCTCACTCAGGTGGAAAGAATGCGTGTACCTTAGTGCCAACCGTTTTCCTACGACAAAGGAAAACGGAATTCGAACTTCCATTTTCGTTTTTTGTTTTCCTACGACTTGGGAAAACGGAATTCGAACTTCCATTTTCGTTTTCCGTTTTCCTACGGTATGGAAAAACGAAATTCGAACTTCCGTTTTCGTTTTCCGTTTTCCTAACACATTGAAAAACGGAATTCGAACTTCGATTTTTGTTTTTCGTTTCCGTATTTTTGTCATTTCTGTATTTGATTTAAACCGGAAGAGTGTCGGCCCTTCCTGTGAATGAGCGCAAGAAAATGAAACTATTATGGAGTTACAAATCACGGAATGAAATTGCAAGTTAAACAATTTCAATAGGCTGTTTAGACCTAGATAACTGTGTAAATGTAACGTAAATATCACCTTTATCTAAACATCTCGAAATAGTTTTCTAAATATCTCGAAAAAGTTTTAAATATCTCAAAAATATCTGGCTTTATTTTCATAAATATTACAGTAACAACCTCACAAAGTAGCCTGTCTTCTAAAATGGCAACACAAATTTCAGCATGTCAGCAAATGTCCTTGTACAGAATACAACAAAACTCTAAACGATTTTACATAAAGTCGGCCTTAGACTTATTTCAGTACCCAACAGCCTCCAAGAAGACTAGGGCAGTGCAGTTACAAGCAGAGTTAACGATTATTTACTCCGAGCATTAGCGCTGCCTCTACGCGGTCTAAAAGGGACACTATTGTATGGTTTGTGTGCGAGTTAGCTTCAGGTTCAGAGGGTACGTCAACTGGAACTGTAATCACTGCATCTGACCTTTCAGCATCAGCATCCGCCATTCTGTTGAACAGGCAATCCCTAACATAAGACGCATGGCATATATTATAAATGCAGAATTCTGTTGAATCTGATTACTGCAGGCCTATATGAGGAGATTTGTTTGAATCTCTGTCACTGTAATGCCAATGCCCTAATTAACATTGAACTAAGTAGCCGTCTCTTTCAATTTTTTGCTAGGAAAAAAACATGATTTGAATAAGTTTTCCTCATCAAATTCCAAATATAATTTTTTCTAAATATCATGAGATGTTCTAAATATCTCAAAATTCTGTATATATCTCAGAAAAAATACCCGGATATTTGTATGTAGGCCTAAGGCTTTTCATGATTCGATCATGATAGATTTGGAATATAACCTCAAGCTGCGATGTTGAACAGTCAATTGTGCCATCAGCAACGAACGCCATGATGATAACTGCAAAACCTTTTTACACTTCGCTAACTACAGCCCCTTAGATTCGGGTGACGGTTCTTGATTACCTCGAGATCAGAAGGTCTTCATAGCTGTTATTTAAATTTCCGCAATAAGAAAATGGCCGGTGCGAAAAAAGACTTCATCAAAGGATATTTTCTAAGGCGCTCATCTTGTTTGTTATCATCCGAGGTTTGTTAGCAACAGAAAGTGCCAACATTCTTCCGGTTCAAGTGAACTAGAATTCATATAAGGATTTATATAAAGGAGGTTGGAATATACGACCGCTAAAAGGCGGGAGCATCTAGGGGGTGGTGAGGGGAGGCATGCTCCCTGGGAAATGTTGGAGTCAACCACCTGCGTCAAAAGGAAGGAAAATGAAAAAGAGATCGACGTTACTTTATCGATGCGCATTCGAGTTTATATTTACAAATCTATGTTAAATTCAGTTGATGTGAGTCAGCAGGCTGAACAGGCTTGCTTTTGTATGCTTTTTTGTGCTTCATAAAAAAATTGGAGAAACAAGCAACTAACCCTAGCAAGAAGCACACCAAAGCTTATCTTAGCGCCCCCCAGTGATGCATGCCGGACTGCAGAACCAAAATACGCTCAATTTGCGGCTGTGAGCGACATGCTCTATTGTGTTTATTGTTTTACATTACCAGGTACTGCCTTATCTTATTTTTTTCAGCACATTTCTGTGGTAACCGAAAGTTTTTAGACGTTAATGTCTTAATTTTAGGAGGTTCAACCGAAGCCCCCGAACCAACCTTAGATCCGCTCCAGGAAATACAGAAATGACAAAAACATGGAAACCGCGAAAAACGGAAATCGAAGTTCGAATTCCGTTTTTCAAAATATTAGGAAAACGGTAAACGAAAATGGAAGTTCGAATTCCGTTTTCCCATGTCGTAAGAAAACGGAAAACGAAAATGGAAGTTTGAATTCCGTTTTCCAATGTTGTAGGAAAGCGGAAAACGAAAATGGAAGTTCGAATTCCGTTTTCCAATGTCGTAGGAAAACGGTTGGCACTAAGGTACACGCATTGGAAAGCCCGGACCCGAGTGAGCGGCGGAAATCGAGCCTAAAAGGTCTATTGTCAATCTCGTACCCAGAGTCCTCGGGCTGTTTGGTCAGCGAGTGGACGCCCGGAGAGACTCTGGGATAATGGCCGCCATTTTCCCAGAAATTCTGGGGTAAAACAATGGAAGCCGTTACGGGCCAGCCAATAAAAAAATTTGATTTTTTTTCATTATCCCAGAGTCTCTCCTGGCGATTAACTGCTGGCCAAAGAGCCTAAGGACTCTGGGTACGAGATTGGTCTATTGTGTGCTTGTTTCTGATTCCTTAGATGGTGCTTTTCCTCGTGTTCAACATTCTGTGGTTTGTGGTTTGTGTAGTTGGAGTGATTATTGTGCTGCTTCTCTGGTTGAGATTCCTCCTCATCAGAAAGATACTGGAAGAGAAATGTCACATGACACACGATGGGACTTGTCATTGCTCTGGTGATACGGATCTTCCAATCAGAGGTAAGTAAAATTATTACATTCATCCTAGAATTACTGTGGAATATACCGGCATGTCAACGGTTGACACCTTTAATTTCCGAACTCTTGTCCTCCGTTGTAAATATCTCAGTGGAATCTCTTCGAATTTCTCTTGAGCAAATGGCAGTTCAAAGGCTGACTATCATCACTCCTCCAGCTCGGTGCTCCCGCTTCCATATATTCCTCGATTACTGCCTTTCCTCTTTAATTCTCATGTGCTTCCGCGATCTCGTTAAGTTTCTTGCCAACTTCGCAGTTCACCCGTCTCATGACATCTCACGACACCTCTAGGAAACTCTCAAAATTAACTGACTCCCCATACCTCTCGCTATAGTTACATGCCAATTTTGCCACTCCCATGTCTCGTAGCCTCTCATGACGCCTTTCACCACCTCTTGGTGATTCTCCTCTAAGCTCGTCGAATCTTGTAGATACCTTTTAATTCTTACTGCGACTCGAAGTCTCCCGTACAAAACTGACCAATCAAACGTGGCGACTTTCATTCGTTTTCTAAGTCTCTCACAGGACTCAGTAATCCAAAAAAAATCTTAGCCTTACATGAACGGGAGATTTGGGTCTGGAAGTACGGATCATGACGGATGCGTTTCCAAAGTTGAGGTTTCTTAACTCACAGAAGTTTGAAATGAAAGATTGTTTTACCGTTTTTCTCACAATAAGGTCAATTTGATTTGGATCGCCACGTTTCGACCGCATACTGGTCTCCACCAGGTGATGGTCTCCAGAAAAAGTCGTTTCTTTTTTTCCCAAAACAAAAACAAACAAAATGACAACCTACTTCAAGTGAGGAAAGGATGACAAGGGTACTATTTTGCTTTTCTATCGTAGTTGAAGAATGTTATGACGTGGGTATAATCGAGAAGTTGTTGCTGGCCATCGTGGTATTGAATGGTATTGGTGCAGTGCTTCTCCTGGCTGGCTCTGTCATAGGCTGCATGGGGACCTGCTGTGCAAATACAACAGTAAGTAGAAACATAATCTAAACTCCAGCCCCATTCCAGAAAAATCTCATACTTAGGTTAACGGAATCCCTAGCTGCGCAATATTAAAACGCAAACATGTTTCCGGTGGGGAGATCAAATTGTACGCGAAATTCCATTGTAAAGTTTAAGAAACTTATGAATGTTATTCAACTTCCGTTAGATCAAGTATTAACTAAAGCATTTGATATTTGTGCCTTAAATTTTATAACCACCCTCATTTGGCATTCAGTTCTCACAGGTAGATTACCAAAAAGGTAATCGGGGAGCCCATTGAAATTATGGAACTGGCCTTCCTACGGTGCAAGCTTTGTGTTTTGTCTACATTTGTTTCTCTTTGACTGAGTTGCACAAAGCTGACAGGAAAATTCAGAAATTAAGTTGTTCGCTTTAACGCTTCTAAACGACGTCTGACAGGCTTGTCAAACCCACTTTCACTCTTTACATCTACGTTGACTCATTCAGTGAGTGAATGAGTGACCAGCGCTGTCATTAAATTTTAAATAAGGCAGGTAGGAATATACAAAAAGTATAACCTAGGATTCCCGGGCTAGTGAGTCATAGTCAATATGCTGTGTTTTTGTCAAAGTAGCTGGGAATCTAACTCAAAATATGGGAGGAAATCCTCAGCCCATTAATGAAAGGCCTTCATCTCTCTTTACAGTACACCAATGTGGTGGTGGTGGAGCATCCGCGAAGTGATGCAGCCTGGTAGACCAGGAATGCTACCCCCAGTTTCTACAGTAAACCTTTTATTGCGCGCAATGGAAAGAAAACAGCAGCCTTGTCCCCAGTGTCCTCTCGGTCCTGACACATCATGTGTTCATAAAAAATCAACAGCCCATCGTTATGGCACGTAATATGGCGTTTTCAAATGTCTTCTCCGAACCAAGATCAAGAAGACCACTGGGGAAGAGTCTGAATTAATTACGCCTTAGTCAAACAACGGCGTTTTGTATTTGTTAAAGGAACACGTTTGAAAAAGTTTGTTATGATGTTTACAGTTTCAGTAAATGTAGCATTTGTTTGCAATAAAATGCAGTATTTTTGGACCCGCGTTATGCACGAATTTCCCAGAATTCGTTTGGGTCACAAACACGAACAATACAGACAGTGAGAGCAACTGAAATCAAATAGCGTTATCCACGTCGCGCTAAGGAAGTGAGCAGAAAAATGTGGAACAGATTGCAAGGAGTGGAGTCGAAGTTTGCTGCATATTTAGACTTTTAGGTTCAAGAGGAATTCTTGTATTAAAAACTTCAAGACAAAGTTGCATATTTATTTGGTGTTGTTCCAGGGCGATTTTTGGTTTTGCAACAGAATAAGAGCTCAAATTCGATGAAAATTGGGAGTTTTGGTCAGTTTACGGGGTGATAAAGTCTAAACAACTGATTATTTGGCAATCCTGATAAAAATGGTTCATTTCAACCATAGTCCCGCATATGAGAAAGTTGTAGGTTTTCAAAGCATCCGCGACTTGGAGGTCAGATATTTTGGTGTTCTGTCCAGAATGAGTTAAAGAAATATCGTTGATGATTGCTTCTGTTCCGTTAGAGTGGGTGCGACTAAAAGCCATCTCAGGCCAAATGGGGACATCAAAATCCAAAAAGCCTCCTCTGTCAAAAAAACTTGAGGTTCACGGTGGTTTTCTACAGGTTAAATCGATCCGCAAAATCGCCAGAAAAGCTATTTCTATTCTGGGGGTAAAGTAGTCCAATTATCGGGTTTCGCAAGTGTCCCTCACTTGACATAACGAATTCAGTCTTATATGTTATCTCTCCTTTCATCTTTGCGCCTGTTTAATATTCACTTGAATTGAGAGGAAAGGCTGGGTACGAAATGAGCAGTATGTACACGTCAGCGAGCGCTGCTGCCAGTTACAACAACAACGGCTTTCTCACAGCCGCTCGAAATATGTTTGCAGTTTTACTGTAGTTTTTATCGCCTCTTCGTGAAATTGAACCTCTTCCATCACGTTTGTCTCCTCAGTTTCATTCACGATCGGAAGTGAAAATGACGGACTTAGTTGAGCCTGGAAAAGCAAAAGCGGCTGGCATCCTATCGATTATTATCGCCGTTGTTGCCTTGGTGGATCTAATTTGCGGCTTCATCTATGCCGACAAAGGAGGGGGCGATGGAGCTGGAATATATACTGGTGGAGGGGTAAAGCATAACTTAAACTTTAGTTTTTCACAGACGAGAACTAACTTTCATTCACCACTAAGTTTCAGTAGCAAGAAGCATTTTTCTTTTTATAAGCCTACGGGAGTTTCTCCTTTTTAAAGGGTTTTGTTGTCAAAAACTTTTATCTTCGTAAGTTTTATAGACGATAAAAGCACATTCCGTGAAGATGACACTAACATCGTACCGCAGCTGTGTTGCAATTTGGTTTATAATGGCGGGAATGTCTGTTGTCGAAAGCTTTAACGACACTGTGCCGAAAGCCAACTCGAAGAAAGCGCCAACAACTGGTTTTAACGTTTCTAAATGATTCTCGTTAATCGGTCTCGTTAATAGCTGAAAGGCATTTTATCCTAGCAAGAAAACACGATAAATCTCGACATCTTTTTTATTTGTGTACTTCTTTTGCCGAAACAAGACCAAACAACAAGGGAAGAAACTTGCAACTCGGGTCTTTTTTACGCTTTTAGCCTTTCATCTTACTTTGGACAAGTTAGCGAAGAAAAGAATATTTCAATTTCAACGTCTTTATCTGTCAGTACGTCACAACACAAGCCACACACTGAAATTTCATTTGATGTAGTGTTGTTTGCTGTTTACAGACTTTTGTTATCCAAATGTGCCAGCAATTAATTTGTTTAATTAATTAATTTGTAATGGTAATAGGACTGAGTGGAGTCCAATTCGGTCTGTAATCATACGAGTGATAACAAAATCGGACGACCGCGCAGCGGGAGTCCGATTTGTTTATCACGAGTATGATTACAGACCGAATTGGACGACACGAAGTCTTATTACCAATTAATCATAAAAATTACAATTTCCGAGAAAAGAAGAAGAGCCAAGTTATAAAAGGAAGGGAAATTTTGCATTAAAAGACTGACAAAGGAAGCGTAAGTTTTTTAATGTCGCTCTAAAATTTACTTCAATCAAAATGTATGGTGATTGAAACCAAGGTTGTGATTGGTTGATTTAAACTACAACTTTGAATGTGATTGGTTGATTTGAAACACTTCTTTGAATGTGATTGGCTTATAGAACTGTCCGATAACAAACTGTCCAATAACAAACTGTCCAATAACAAACTGTCCGATAACAAACTGTCCAATAACAAACTGTCCGATAACAAACTGTCCAATAACAAACTGTCCAATAACAAACTGTCCAATAACAAACTGTCCAATAACAAACTGTCCAATAACAAACTGTCCGATAACAAATTGGCACGTGAATTAGTGGAAAATAGGAGTTTTTTGAACCAATCACAATCGAGGAAATTGTAATTTTTATGATTAATTTATTTATTTACGCATTCATTTATTTATTTTCTTTCTTTGATTTAGCTCGCTGTCTGTGCTGGGTTTGGTTTAGCAACCTGGTGGAAAAGAAACAAGATTTTTGTAAGTTTTACGACTCCATATCTTAAATTTTGTTACTGGTGTTTTTGTTGGTCTCGCCACGACTCAAACAAAACGAAGCAATGCTCCACCACTTAGTTTTTGGAATGTTAAAATCTCTATACAAGGTGTCCGAAATGTTTTCTTCAGTTATTATCATCAAAACAAAGGAAACGAATCTGTACTTTCAGTTTGTATTTTCTTTTGCTATAAACTATTATAATTTTATTATTCACTGTATATTGAAGAACCGTACCTTTTCAAGAAAGGACATTTTGAAGCATCGGAAGATAACTGGTAACCGGAATCATGCAGAGCTGGTCACACTCATGGATCATTTCGGCCTGTCTTAGTCAGATGGTATCATAACCAGTATAAAATAAATGGAAAACTGAATTGGTGAAGGAGTTGTGATCTTTTACTTGACATAGTATGTCACTACAGCATCAAACTAAAATGTAAACCATTCGTAACTCAAAAACGATCTCCTTGGCTGACTCCTTGACCTGACCAGCAGCACTATCGAACTGATCAGCATTTTAAAACTCACGTTTTGTAAAGTTTTGAAAACTTCTGAGGGAGGTTTTCAGAGCCACCTTAAGTCTTACAAAATAGATGGTTCCACGGTTATTGGCGCCATATTAACTGGGGGGCAAACACGGATAAATACAGTACTGATGTATGGGATTTTGACCGACTTTGAACTGCTATAACACCGCTATTAAAAAAGGGGCGGGTTTCCGCAGTGAAAATGTCTTACAAAAGACATTTGTACTGAAATTATTTTCATGAAGTGTAAAGAACAGATTCAGACTACAACGACCGTAAAAGAATTTTTAAGATTTCATACAAACCTCTGTAATCAAAATTATGCAAATTACCGCGAATTTAGAAGCCACATAAGAAGATTTATGATTCTAATTTACGGACGTCCTACCTTCGTTAATAGCCTTATTTTCTGTTGAATGAACGATATCAATAAAACCGTTAAAAGTAGTGGCAAATGTTGGAAATCCGCCTCTTTTTAGCGGCGTTACAGCGGGTCAAAGTCGGTCAAAATCCCATACATTTACTGTAAATTTTGCCGTGTTTGCCCCCCAGTTAAAATGGCCCCAATAACCGTAGAACCATCTATTAAACGAAGTTCCGAAAACACATTTTTAGGAAATTGTCCAAACGTTTGGTCCTTCCTCCTTCCTCTCATTTAATTCCAAATTGGAGAACAAGACTGGCGAGCTGAAGTTTTTTATTTTCCTTAGATGGTGTTTTTCCTCGTGTTCGACATTATGTGCTTTGTGGTTTGTGTAGTTGGTGCGATTATTTCGTTCTTCCTCTGGCTCGTATCCCTCGTCATCAAAAACTTACTACTGGAAGAGAAATGTCACATGGCACTTGATGGGGCTTGTCATTGCTCTGATAGGAAACTTCCATTCAAAGGTAAGTAAAATCCATACATTCATCCCAGAATTACTGTGGAATACACCGGCATGTCAACGGTTGGCTCCTTTAATTTCCGAACTCTTCCTCTCCGTCAGGGGCACCCAACGAGCCAATTCAACCAAAAGATGTAGAAAGGCATTTTTAAGTGCCTTATGGTGTTTGAAGTCTGTTTAAAGAGAAGAAGTTCATCTGTTCGGATTCCCTAGCTGAAATTTTAATTGCCCGAAAATGTTAGGGAATAAAATCTTCCTTTGAGAAAATGAAAGCTGAAATGAACTTTTCACGAACTTTCTAGGGAACTGTTTTCTTTCCGAAAATGCTAGCGGACGTTTTTGACTGCCAAAAGCAGCAATTATGACCTTACCAAAAACCTCAGAAGCTATGATTTCCCATTTTCGAATATTTTAGGCCACGTTTTAGTTACGAAAATCCGAGTGTACTCTTTAATCGCTGCCGAAAGCCCTAGTCGAATTACCCTCCACCGAACAGATATTTACCGAAACTTGTCGTTGGGTGCCCCTGTCTCCGTTGTAACATCTTGAATCTCTTCAAATTTCTCTTGAGCAAATGGCAGTTCAAAGGTTGACTATCATCACTCCTCCAGCTCGGTTCTCCCGCTTCCATATATTCCTACCGTCGTTAATTCTTATGTGCTTCCGCGATCTCGTCAAGTTTCTTGCCAACTTTGCAGCTCACCCGTCTCATCTCTCTATTTTGAAACGGCTGTTCTTGGCTGGATTCAAGTGATCGGGAAAAATGTTCCGTAAAATACCGAATTTTGCACCTCTTAATCCCAAATGTAGATATAATGCAATCCAGGTGAATAAAGATCACTTACCTTATGCTCTTAGTGTGGTCTTTTGCTCCTTTTTATGGCGTTTTGAGTCGCTTGCGGCTGAACCCCCCTCCTCCCCCCACCCACCCCGACAATGATAGTATAAGTTAGAACAAGGCATGCAATTAAAACGGCCGCCGCAGCTGAACACCTTCTGAATTTTGTCCATTTTCTCCCTCTTCCACGCGTCTCTCGCTATCCAGCCTTGGGCAAATGAAGGCCAGGTTATTTTCGAAGATCCATGCCAAAAAACTTGAACGACCTAAAGTGACGCCGCGAATTTCCACATTCGCCGCCACATCGCCATCGTCATAGGATATCGGCCAAGATGGTCGATCATAACGGCCATTATCAAATTTGAATTAAACACAAATGACCCTCACCGGTTCCCCAGCGGCTTGTCCTGCAGACAGATGTGTTTAACAAAGTTGCAACCGGGAGTATCACGGAAATTTGAAATGAAAGATTATTTTAACGTTTTTCTCACTATAAGTTCAATTTGATTTGGATCGCCACGTTTCGATCGCACACTGGTCTCCACCAGATGATGATTTCCAAAAAGGCCGTTTCTTCTTTCCCAAAAAAAACAAAACTACAGAAATGAATAAAATGCCAACCAGCTTCAAGCGAGGAAAGGATGACAAGGGTACTACTGATTTTTTGCCGTGCTTTTCTATCGTAGTTGAAGACTGTGATGACGTGCGTGTGATAGAGAGGGTGTTGCTAGCCATCGTGGTGTTGAATAGTATTGGTGCAGTGCTTCTCCTGGCTGGCTCTATCATAGGCTGCATGGGGACCTGCTGTGCAAATACAACAGTAAGTAGAAAGAAAATCTAAACTCCAACCCCATCCCAGAAAAATCTCATACTTAGGTTAACGGAATCCCTAGTTTCCGGTGGGGAGATCAAATGGTACGCGTAATTCCATTTCAAAAGTTTAAGAAATCATTAGCCACTGTTTTAAGTCATGCACTTTTATTGGCCGGCTTGGCTTTCTGCTGATAATACTCTTAATTGTGTGTAATTGTGTGTAATTTTTCAACTTCCGTTAGGACAAGTACAAACTAAAGCATTTTATACTTACGTTTAAAGTTTCTAACCGCACGATTTGCAGAAATGGTGATCGCCCTGTTTGGCATTATTCTCACAGGTAGATTACCTCAAAAAGGTAATCGGGGTGCTCATTGAAAATTATGGAGCTGGCCTTCCCACGGTACAAAATTTGTGTTTTCTATGTTTGTTTCTCTTTTGTTGAGTTGCACAAAGATGTCAGGAAAATTTAGTAGTTTAGTAGTTCGCTTAAAACCTTCTAAACGACGTCTGGCTCACTTTTCAAACCACTTTCACTCTTTGCATCTACGTTGACTCATTCAGTGAGTGAATGAGTGACCAGCGCTGTCACTAAATTTTAAGTTAGGCAGGTAGGAATAAGCAAAATTGAGTAACTTAGGATTCCCGGGCTAGTGAGTCATAGTCAATATGCTGTGTTTTTGTCAAAGTAGCTGGGAATCTAACTCAAAATACGGGAGGAAATTCTCAGCCCCTTAATGAAAGCCCTTCACCTCTCTTTACAGCACACCAATGTGGTGGTGGTGGAGCATCCGCGAAGCGATGCAGCCTGGTAGACCAGGAATGCTTTCCCCAGTTTCTACAGTAAACATATTTTTGCGCGCAATGGAAAGAAAACAGCAGCCTTGTCCCCAGTGTCCTCTCGGTCCTGACACTTCATGCGATCATCAAAAATCAACAGCCCATCGTTATGGATTCTGTAACCAAGATCAAGAAGACCACTGGGACGAGTCTGAATTGTTTACTCCTAAGTCAAGCAACAGTGTTTTGTATTTTGAAAAGTTTGTTATGATGTTTACAGTTTCATGAAATGTGGCGTTTGATTGCAATAAAATGCACTATTCAGTTTGGCTGGTGTTTACAGTGTGGGACTGTGGTCTTGATTTTCGCCATTTTATCGGGTCTTCGACTTCAGTTCGGAAAGTGAGTAAAAGGTGCCGTGTCACCTTCTGTAATATGTTTGAACGGGAGCTTTGTTCAGCCCAGAAACATGATGCATATTGCATGGTGATCCTGTCCCCTGTAGATCAAGAAAGAATCCAATAGCCTTTCCGGTTAGCTTTTTAGCCAATACATTTCACCCACGTCAAATTAGCTCTTGAAGAGAGGTTCAAAATAGCACACTGTGACCCCTCTCAAAGGACACCCACGGACACAAATCAAATACAGACATCCACGACTTACCGAGAGTTTCATTGGCCCGATGGAAAGCTAATTTATTTTCGCCTATACTTCGACTTTATAAGGATGCATTTAACTCAGACAGCAGACGCTTTTCTCTGACGTAGGAGACACGCCTCCATAGAAAGTTAACCGCACTTTCGTATGGAAACGGATTTCTTTGCTCTTTCTCTCTTATTCTTTTGATTGTCACAATATGCGAAAAAAATTGGAAAATATCAAAGTGCCAACTTCTTTTAAACAACATAGATAAACATGTGTCCTATACGTACAGCTTTTCTGCCTCTTTGCATGGTGTCCGGCGGTATGAACCTATCTCCACTGTCTTACAAAGTGAAGCTAATTTAGACAATTTCTAATTTAATGGTTTTGCTCTTACAGCTGTGAGTGTAAAACTCGTACATGAACTGATATTGCTTGTTCACGGAACTATTTTGAGGCGCATCAACTGTCTTGGCCCTTTGCAATTTTGATTGTTTTTTCTTGAAATACGCGTAATACAGGGTGCTCACCATTTGCCAGAAAAATCCGGATGGAATGACCGTTGAATAATGGTAAGCGATTTTCCGAATTTACTGACCAACCGGATGAGATTGGAGCTTTCCATTTACTGCAAGGCGTATCGTCATGCGCACTCACTCGTTCTGGCGCAAAAGGACCTGGAAACGGAACCGTTCGGTCAAATGGTAAGCAATTTTCCGAAATTCCGTTCCGAACGGGAAAAGAGGACTACCTCTGGAGGTTGTCCACAATTTCGAAAATATTTTCCGGAAAATTACCTTACCATTTGACTTCAAACCGAAATTTCCGGATTTTTCTGACAAATGGTAAGCACCCACAGTCACGCGTGTTATTTGTCAAGATATATTTAGAAAAAGAGCAAGCTGGAAAAAGCGTACGGCTTAAAATTCACGTATTGTGCGTCTAGGAAGTCCGGCTTGCTGAAGAAATGAGCGTAACACGGCTTACATGGGAGCTAGTATACTCTTCTCACACTCTCATTTTGTTGTATCCTTGTCTTTCTTACCACTTTCTAACCGGTTTTACGAAATAGTTTGAAAGCACGAAAAACATTAGTTTGTTAAGGCTGAAACTCCTTGACCTCCTTCAAAGTTTTTCTGGACAATTCTTTCCAAACAGGCGGCGTTTATGTGGTCAGCCTTCAAGCGCCAGTATTAGGCCTCTACGTATTGGTCTTCAGCGAAGCCTTACAGTATATGTCAGGTAACTTACACGTCTTCTCAGGTAAATCTCACTGGACTGAGGCGAAAAGCATGGAACTCGTGTAACTTGGCGGCAAAACTTGCACTTCCGCGTTAAATTGTATGTTTCAACCGGTTTTCTGTCATTAAAAGCACGACTAACCTTAAATCTTTTGAAAAGTTTTCCAATTTTGGCCGCGGCCGTTAAGTCTCTCTCTCTCTCTCTCTCTCTCTCTCTCTCTCTCTCTCTCTCTCTCTCTCTCTCTCTCTCTCTCTCTCTCTCTCTCTCTCTCTCTCTCTCTCTCTCTCTCTCTCTCTCAACGTTTCCCTAAATTTTTACTTCCATGTTTCAACACGTCTTAGAAGGATTTTATCAACCCAAGTCTGGCTGTCGTATGTATTCGGCATAGAGATTCATAAGATGCTTTGGCATGTTTTCTTTATCCCTAAACTGGCTTTTAAATTTACCTTTGCTGTTTTTGGTCTGTTCCCTTTTTCGCTTTGGGAACGTTCCCATTTTGAGATGATTGTTCCTTTTTTAGTGGTCCCATTAACATCAAAAGGAACAAATTGTTGTGAAAGATAGGAACAAAGTGTTCATTTAGAGCTAAAAAGGAATCTTTTGTTCCGAATTTCGAAGATTGAAAGGAACCCTTTGTTCCGAAATGAGTCGCTTAGGAACAAATGTTCCCATTGGTATTGTTCCTCTTTTTATCATTTTGGTCCTTTTTATTCATTTGAGGAACAATTGTTCCCATTAATGAGTTCCGTTTTGAATGAAATGTTCCTTTTTATTACCAAGAGGAACAATTTGTTCCTAACCATCAGTTCCCATTGATGTGAAATGGTTCCTATTAAGAAAATGACAGTTCCTTCAACAGAATCGTTCTTCTTTTCTTGCCATCTATGTTTTTATCGCTATTTAATTGCACGGAAAAACGTTTATTGTGTTTTAAGTGACTCAACACGAAACAGAGTCAATAGAAGCCGATTCTAACAGACTTTTCGAGGCGCTTTTTGACTTGTCTGGGCAAGCTAAGGTTGAACACCATCACACCAACGCCATACTAACGCCAACTTGAATGGCAAGCACACGCATGCCTCAGCAAGTTTGAACTTACACAGGCTTGCCCGGGCAGACCCGAACCCATTTGGGATGTAACTCTCTGTTATGAATTTGACTACAATAGTAATAAGTTCGGGAAAGTAGGGACAAGTGCTGAAAAGCTCCAAATTAAATGATGGCTCTATTGTTTGCCAATGGGTGTGATTGTTTCGACGGTTTTTGCTAAGCGGTACAAACAAGTCTGTTCGCTAAATAAGTTCCTCTTTTTCAAGAATGAACAAGAAGGTCAAAGTCGATTGGTCTACAATTGATGGTGCATCGCCAAAACCAAAACGGCTTCACTTAGAAAAAGAAGATACGGACAGCTTGTACCACTGTCCAATTCAAGTATGCGAACACGAAGGATTTCAAAGTCAGCGTGGATGCAGGAAACATGTCAATTCTAAGCACAGCTGGTTCTTTTATTTTGACGAAAAACCCGACCTGACAGAACTTCAACATTCATTGCAAGTGCAGGACACTAAGTTATCAGAGTCCACTACAAATGACTGTCAATCAAGCCGAAGGCCAAAACATGGTGTCATAGTTGTTCCTTCATTTTCAGTTTCCGGCCAAATTGGCGAAGCATTCGCGAAATGGTTGACTGGTAGTGGTGGGGGTTGCAAGAAAGATTGCACAGCTCAACAAATAGTGAAGAGAAGCTTTAAATTTCTGAAATTTTGTTGTGAAGACGAGGAAGAGTTGGCGTTTGAAGTAATAGACTACAGTCTGTGCTCGCCAAATCTCTTGTTCAAGTTCATAGACTACTTGCAAGACGAGTGCAAACTCGGACATGGTGGGCGATTGGGCTACATAGACGCAATTTCCGAACTAATGGACTTTAGAAAAATCAATGGGGCATCCGACGCAGTTCTGCGAAACCTATCTGCTACTGAGTTGTACCTTAAGAGAGCTCGAAAGACAGTAGCAAAAATGATGAGATTGCAGTGGACCCGAGAGCTGGACATCGACACATTAGAAGCCCGAGGTCACTGGGCGACAATGGAGGAATTGGTGCAAGTAGTGACATTTCACTTGCCACGTTACGGAAACATCGTAAAGACTTGCAAGAGCAATCCAGGTCAAGTGAACCCAACCGACTTAACATTTGCCACGAGATTTGTGTCGGTGTACTTGTTCATTAAAGTGAAGGGGTCGCGTCCTATGACTTATCAGCACTTGACAGTCGACATGGTTAGGGCAGCGAAGGAGAACGGGGGATTTATTGACCAGAAAAAGTTCAAGACTGCCAGCAAATACGGATTTGATTCCTTGATTCTAACCGATTCAAGCATGCAGGTGCTCGATAGCTACATCAATTTGGTGAGGCCATTGCTAAAACCGCAGTGTGAGTTCGTTCTTGTTACGAGAAATGGAGGCCAACACAGCAAATTGGGCGACGTCATGAGTAAACTAGTTTTTGACGCAATCGGAAAGTACATTCATCCGACGCGTTATCGTCAAATCGTCGAGACGCAAAGCCTCAATCAGCTCACTAGCAAAGAACAAAGGATTTTGTCGGAAGATCAGAAACACAGCTCGGCCGTAGCCAAAGTTCACTATCAAAAGCAAAGGTCGCGCGAAGTTGCTGTGAAGGCTCACGAGTGTCTGCAAAAGCTACAGGGCACCAAAGGCTCTGAGGTGGATAAGGAGGTGAGCGCGAGATTTAGCGATACAACTTCAAGTCTTGCAGCACTGGCTGAAAGTACAGAATCGAAAAGCCTGCCCCCTAAGAGGAATACCCCACCTGCAAACCAATTGCGAATCCAAAGAAGTCATCGTCGGGTATTGAAATTTACGGCGGATGAGGACGATTTTCTCGAGAAAGGCATAGATAGATACGGATTTGGCCAGTGGACAGCAATTTTAAGAGATTCAGATTTTCAATTTCAGGATGGAAGAATGGCTGACTCTTTAAAGAAAAGGGCGGAACTGAAATTTGTTTCCCGATTGTGATAACCCGAACTTGCAATCTTCTCGTTTGGGGGTTCTGTTTATTTCTTTATCGCTTTTGCGATGCTAGCGCAGGTTGAAGGGTGAAATCAGGCAATAAATGATAGCTCAAACAACTTCTCAGAACTAATTTTATTCAGCCATACTAATTTTAAACTTGAACTGTCATTTTAGAGGCATTTTAATCAAGAGTGAAAGTAAACGTCATTGACAAGACAATGTCTTAGTTCAGCTGCGTTGAGAACACAAAAAAGGCCACGTCAGTTGACCAATGCCTTTTAAACTACTCTTTTGTGCAATCCTGTGAGCTGAAAAATCTGGTTACTCGTGTCTGTCCCTTTGATAACTGGCTTCGCGAGAGTCGACGTCTCTTTGATGGTCTGCCTGGTGGGGGCAGCGGCAACACTGGCGATGGACAAACATTGGCACTGACATAACTCGAAGGCACGTAAGAAGGCGTCTTAGGCGTTGGAGCCAATTCTTGGTCGTCGTATTCGACAGATTCCTGGCTTGTCGGTGGACTGAACATTGCTTGTGGCTCGTTGGTGGACGGAACGTAAGAGGGGGTTTTCGGAGTGAGGAATAATGGGCAGTCGTCGTTGTCCATTTCAGGTGAAGTGATCACGGGTGGGTCACTGTTTCGGTCGTTGAAATTGCATACGTTGACGATCATTGGTAACGGAGAATAAACGTCACGCACGCAATTCACGCAGGCCCGCTCTACCAATCCACGCTCTAAACACCGTTTCTTCCTTTCCTCCACGGCCATCTGCAAGCCCAGCGTGCCTTGTTGCTGGTGGAATGCCCGCAATTTGTCGCTGTCGATTTCCAACAAACTCTTTAGTACGGCACACATTTCGGCGTCTTTGGTTTTTTCAAGCCGCCAGTTACACTCAGCCATCTCCTTTTCCTTGTTTTCGAGCCATGAATTGGAGAACGCTCGTCTAACTTTTTCTTGATCCTCTCGCCGTTTTTGCGCTTCCAGGCGCTCATTCCTGTCACGGATGGCCTGTTGTTGTTTTTGATCCAGGCTAGGTGGAAGTGGACAGTCGGGATCGGTGATCAGGTGGTCTGCCTGTGACTCGCTAACTACCGCCAAGTCAACTAGATGTCTTCGCTGCGCCGCCAGCCGTTGGTCCCGCCTGGCCCTCGTCAATCGCTTACTCTCCTTGCGACGAGCTTCGGCGTTTCTCAGTAGCATGGACAGCTGCCTGTGTCGGATCCCATCTGGTATTGCCTTAGCAACCTCGTAACGTAGCTTCATCAAATCACCATCGTGGTCATCAGAGCTGTCATCTGTGGTGTTTTCTTCGTTCTCCGATGAGGCGTGGACTGTCTGAATCTCATCTTCCATGCACTTTGGTTGAGAAGAGCTTGGTACTTCATGTAGGAGTTCGTCCATTAAAGAGACAGCCAGGATTCTTTGAACATCTTCGCCTGCCAAACCATCATCTTCGGAGATCTGTGTTGTCAGCGTGCTACTTGCCATGGAGTCAGCGGTGATCAAGCTTTGGGCCCAGACAATGCAGTCCATAGCGTGCTCTCGCAGCCATTTGTTCGCCTCCAGCTCCACGTGGGGTAGACTGCAGAAGAAATATTTGTGAAGCCTCCGGTTCATGGCATCATTGTGTTCAGGGCCGAAATCCATTTCTTGCTGACAGGTTATGTACATGCTAGCACGACAGTGGAACCCTTCTGCTTTTTTCCACTTAACATCGTGAGAAGTGAATCCGCCTTGGCATATGATCTTCCAATCATCGACGTCCAGGAGATCGCGATGTGCCTCGTCCAGAAAGATCACCTCAGTTGAGCTATCTATCATGGCTTTGTTAAAGCTTTTCTGTTTGGTGACACGGGCTATACGACGGAGAGGAATAATCTGAAAAACTGGACTGAACAGGCTTGTCTTTCCACTGTCGGAAGCCCCAATAGCACATGGAACGGGTCTTTTATGTTCTTTCGGACGAAAGAGAGCCAAGAAGTCAGCACAAAACTTCTTTATCTGCTCTTCGGGGAGGCTATTCTCAAGTATTTGCTGGAAGTACTTAGGGTCTGGATCTGTTGTCTTGCTGTAATGAACGTAAGCCCTTGGAGAAGTAAGATCTCGCTGCGAAAAAAAAAAACAAACAAAAAACAAAAGAAAAGAAAAACCAAGCTTTTGTTTAAAGTTGAGATGAAACGTGAAGAAACCGTACACCTAAAACAATTTTTGATCGTCATGGCACGGTTTTAGTGACAGCCCATCATCAACAACCATGGGCACGTAAAGTTATAAGAACTTGTATATGCATTTTACGCAAACACGATATCAAGAAATCTGGATGGAAGGCCTATATGAATCAGAACAGACGACTTTCCCGCTCAGAGCCTTAGTTAAAACGCACAATTTTAATTATTCTCACCTGGGATTCTGGGATGATTCCCTGTGAAAACGATCCTGCCGAAAAAGACCATAACCAGCCACCCTGTACTTCGACTAAGTCCCGGTCAATTTTTATTTGGCCGATGAGACAGCTTTCGGGCTCGCTCAACAGAGGAAGAACACGTTGAAAATGTTGGACAAGCCTGTCTTTAAAACATTGATTCCCCATAAGGTTCAGCAGAAACGTCTTCATGGAACAAAGGAATTTGAAGGTGAATTGAGATTCGGGTACTTTCTTATAGACGTCTCCACGGTGAACTCTGAACTCAAGCTTTTTCATCGCAGCGTCAATGTCGTAGCACAGAACTGTGATCGGAGAGGACAATGGCTTGTTTGGCGTGCTGGATAGCGTGGTGCTGGTGGTTTCCTGTGCGTTAACGTGAAGGCCAAAACAGTCGAATTTTAAGCCACCCCGGCGTAATTCTTGCGCAGATGCGGTCATCATGGGTTTGAAGTCGGAGCTTAGCACTCGTAGACGAACTACATTTTCCGTTGCCGATATCTCTTGAGAATCGACTTGCTCGTCATCACTGACTTCCATCTCGTCTTGAAGGGCCCTGCATAAGGAAACAATGGTTTCATTTATCGTCAGTCTCGTACGAGGACGGGTGTTTCAATTCAATTAAGAAAATGCACACTTAATTTCTGCCATTTACTGTAGAGAGTTTGGCAAACACAATATTTTATTGCAAAATGGTAATACACGGAGTCGCGATTTAATAATAAACAAGCACGAAAATTCATTATATTTGAACTTAGTTGTGTTAAAAGCATAAGCTCCAGGTTGCTTCATCATAAGGAGCGTTTTGAGTACAACTCATTTGTATCCATCAGCTACTGATGCTAATCACATCGCGCTCCTTTGTTTCTGTATTTGATGTTTTGTCTCCTGAATTTAATTTGAAACCACGAATTCATTTGCTTGAGATCTTCAAGTAAAACAGCAAGACGATATCTGATAGCTTCAAGTGTTAATTGCGCTGATTCTTGATTGAAATATGCAGCGATTCACTGTAAATTAAGTGTCAACTTCGTTGAATGATTAGGTTGATATATTTTACTTGGTGGTTGAAACAATGCATTGCGACGGAAAGTATTCACAAATGTGAGGAGCAAGAAAACGGTTGATTACTTACCTCAGGCAATGTTGATACGATGCTTCAACAAAACCCATCAAACAAGGGTTTTTGTGATCCTTGAGGACCTGGCAAAGCTGGTTTAGGGCGTAAGAATTTTTTTTCCTTGACGCTCTCGAGAGGTAGAACTCGAGGCCACACTTTCCAAGGGCGCGTTGAATCTTAAATGGGTTCATTGCCGAGCCGTTGAGTGTTTGGCACGCCATCCAGTAAGAAATGGCTGGAAAAACTTGTTTCCCCGGTGCAGAAATCTGCGAAGGATTGATTGCAGATTCTTCATTGGAGTCGTCGCTCTCTCTAGGTTCAGTGCAAGGGTTTGCCTTTTTCTTTTTGCTGCCAAGTTGTGATGTGCTTATCGCGGAAAAGAAAAAGCAAACCTCGCTCAGTTTCGACAAAGTTAAGTCGCATTCATCTCTCTTTTCGCAGATCCACTTCCAGGCTCGTTCAATTTCGCTATCATTTACTCTCCACACACACTTAAAAGCCACAACGCAGCACGTATTCTCAATTGCATCGATGATGTGGCATTCCGCTTTATCGCGTATCGCTTTACTGTTGAGTTGTGAGCAAGGCTTGCTCATTTTTCCTTGCTAAGAGAACTTAGAGAAATGCGATTTCTTCAGGCTTTTCAGCGCTTAAATACTCTGTCAGTACAATGACACACCAAGGGAATAAAGAAAATCTGTTTCATTGGCCGATTTAACTAATTTATTATAGCGTGAATTAGCCTCACCCCTTCTAAAATATTCTGTACAAATACGCCACACACGCTAAAATCGGTACTACCTTTGATACAGGGATAAGCCGCACAGTAGATGCAATAGCTATGTGCAGAGCTTGAAAGCTTTTGTTTCCTTAATTTATTCAGTTCATATCCGTAGAACACGTTAAAATTGTTATAACTTTCACTTGTTAACTTAAACAGGAAAGTTCTTCTAATTGTCTCACATCTTTCGGTGTGATGTTCAAGCGCAGAACTATTGTTGCGTGTAGGGTGTATATGGCCTGAATAACGTTAATACGAAACTGGTACATAGACCCGATGCTTAGTTTCTCTCGGTTTTGAGAAGTGTATGCCGTAATAAGCGTATACTACGGGTATAAGTTGAATACTAATGACTCTGTTGTATACTTTCATTCTGTGGTTGGAATGTACATCGAGTTTACCGGATACTGCGGGTATGCCTTGAATACTAATGACTCTGTTGAAGACTTTCATTCGGTTCTTGGAGTGTACATCGAGTTTACCGGATACTGCGTGTATCGCTTGAATAATAATAATAATAATAATAAAATAATAATAATAATAATAATAAATAATAATAATAATAATAATAAATAATAATAATAATAATAATAATAATAATAATAATAATAATTATTATTATTATTATTATTATTATTATTATTCAAGCGATACCCGCAGTACCCGGTAAACTCGATGTACACTCCAACAACCAAATGAAAGCCTACAACAGAGTCATTAGAATTCAAGCCATACCCGCAGTACTCGGTAAAGTCGATGTACACTCCAACAACCGAATGTAAGTCTACAACAGAGTCATTAGTATTCAACTCATGCCCGTAGTATACGCTTAGTACGCTATACACTCCTAAAAACCAAGAGAAACTAAGCATCGGGTCTATGTACCAGTTCCGTATTAATGTTATACAGGCCATATACGCCCTGCACGCTAAAATAGTTATACGCTTGAACATCACAGCGAAAGATGTGAGACAATTAGTAGAACTTCCTGTTCACCTCAACAAGTGAAGGTTATAACGATTTTAACGTTTGCTACGGGTATGAGCTGAATAAATTAAGGAAACAAATGAACAAAGCTTTTGAGTGCTCCTCACGGTAGTTAAAGGAATAACAATTTTGGCGTATCCTACGCGTATGAACAAAGTGCATGAAAATGTTATTCTATTGTCCCTCCTCGTCTATATTCCTTAAGTTTCTCTACTATAATCAAGCGGGTATAACGTAAACAATGTATTTTAAGAGAACAAAAAATTCGAAAGAAGACAGGAACCAAGAAATATGGAATATTGGGATGAAAAGTTAAAGTCAGATGTTTTTAGATGTTAAGTTGTGTTTACTCCATGAATTCAACCAGCAGTCAAGTCTTGATACAACTTTTGTTTTATGTCAAACATCTTTTCAGCGCATACGGAAAAGATGGATTTCTCGGATTTCTCGCAGACATGAAACTTGAGTTACTGTTTGGCGTGAGATGTTTAAGTCAGATGTTTTAGATGTTCAGTTCTTGATTTGTTATGAGTGCGGAAAAGTCGGATTTCACGGAAACATCAATTTTTAATGTCCGTTTAGTTTTTCTGTAAGTACGCTCAAAAGGAACAAGGAAGTTTGGGAAACGATCTATTACGTTTCCCAAAATTTTTGCTGCCGGATTTGAACATGTTCTAGCATGATTTGGTCGATGAAATTTTGGCTGTTGTATGTTTTCAGCATGGAGATTCTTAAAACGCTTTAGTATGTTTTTGTCATCCCTTAAGTGGCGTTTTTAGTACATTTTATTTTTGAGCACTGTTCCCGTTTTTGCTTTGGGAACGTTCCCATCTTGGGACGATTGTTCCTATTTGAAGTGGTCCTCTTAGCATCAAAAGGAACAAACTGCTGTGAAAAATAGGAACAAAGTGTTCATTTAGAGCTAAAAAGAACCTTTTGTTCCTCATTTTTAACATTGAAAGGAACGTTTTGTTCCTCAAATGAGTGACTTAGGAACAAGTGTTCCCTATGGTATTGTTCCTCTTTTAATCATTTTGGTCCTTTTTATGCAGTTGAGGAACAATTGTTCCTATTAATGCGTTCCCTTTTGGAGTAGCTGTTCCTTTATGCTGGCGTGAGGAACTTTCGTTCCCAAATGCTTACGTTCCTTTTTCTTGTAAAGGAACGTTTGTTCCTTTCTTTCGTCGTTCCTGCTTTGAAAATTGGTTCCTTTTCGTTCACTTGAGGAACAATTGTTCCCATTAATGGTTCCGTTTTGAATGAAATGTTCCTTTTTATGGGCGCGTGGAACAGTTTGTTCCTAAACATCAGTTCCTATTTGTGCACAATGGTTCCTATTTAGAAAACGGCAGTTCCTTTGTGCATGTTGTTCAACAGAAACATTCTTCTCTTCTTGCCATCTATGTCAGTTTATTGCTTTTAAAATGGTAAAACGTTTGGTCTATAGTTTTAAGCTGGAAAAAACTCGAAACACAGTCCATAACATATTTTAAAAGACATTTCGAGGCGCTTATTGACTTGTCCGGACAAGGTTGAACATAATCGCACCAACGTCATATGCCACCTTAGATTTGCAAGTTTAATTACGAACAGCACACACTGCCACGCCTGAGCAAGCGGGGGCAAGTCGGGGCAAGTTGCACAAAGCAGCCATTCTTTTTTTCCGTCGCCTTTGTAGTTTGTTCACAATTTATGCAAGTGGAACAAACTGTGTGAATCACGCAGATGTCAGAGATGAACAAGAAAGGCAAGGTTGACTGGTCGAAAATCGATGGCTCATCACCGAAACCGAAACGGCTTCACTTGGAAAAAGACGAAACAGATAGCTTGTATCACTGTCCAATACAAGTGTGTGATCACGATGGATTTAAAAGTCAACGCGGTTGCAGGAAACACGTGAACACCAAGCACAGTTGGTTCTTTTTCTTCGACGAAAAGCCCGTTGCAAGTACCAAAGAACTTGCCGATGACGATAAAGCGAGCGAAATCGCAAAACCACCCACCAGAGTATTGCCATCATTTTCGGTTTGCAGCCAAATTGGCGAATCATTCACGAAATGGTTGACTGGAAGTGGCGGTGGTTGCAAGAAAGATCGCGCAGCTCAGCAGATTGTCAAGAGGTGTTTCAAATTTCTCAAATTTTGCTGCGAAGACGAGGAGGAATTGAGTTTTGAAGTGCTGGACTTCAGCCTGTGTTCTCACAGTCTGTTATTCAAGTTTATCGATCACTTGCAGGACGAATGCAAGCTAGGACACGGTGGACGATTGGGCTACATTGATGCCATCTCTGAAATGATCGACTTCAGAAAAATAAATGGCGCCTCTGACGCAGTTCTCCGAAACTTGTCATCGACAGAATTGTACCTGAAAAGAGCTCGCAAGACGGTGGCAAAGATGATGAGATTGCAGTGGACACAAGATCTAGACATTGAAACTCTGGATGCTAGGGGGCACTGGGCAACCCTGGAAGAACTGTTAGAAGTGGTGACGTTTCATTTGCCTCGTTACGAAAACACCGTGAAGACGTGCAAGACAAGTCCGGGTCAAGTCAACCCGTCGGACTTAACATTTGCCACGAAATTTGTAGCGGTGTATTTGTTCATCAAGGTGAAGGGGTCTCGCCCTATGACTTATCAGTACTTGACAGTCGACATGGTTAAGACGGCCAAGGAGAACGGGGGATTTATCGACCAGAAAAAGTTCAAGACTGCTGGCAAGTACGGATTTGACTCGTTGATTCTGACCGACGCAAGCATGCAGGTGCTCGATGGCTACATCGATTTCGTAAGACCATTGCTGAAACCCCAGTGCGAGTTCGTTCTGGTGACGAGAAATGGGGGCCAACACAGCAAATTGGGCGATGTCATGAGCAAACTAGTCTTTGACGCAATCGGAAAGTACATTCACCCGACGCGCTATCGCCAAATCGTCGAAACGCAAAGCCTCAATCAGCTCACTAGCAAAGAGCAAAGGATTTTGTCGGAAGATCAGAAACACAGCTCAGCCGTCGCCAAAGTTCACTATCAAAAGCAGAGGTCGCGCGAAGTTGCTGCGAAGGCTCACGAGTGTCTGCAAAAGCTACAAGGTGCTAAAGGCTCCGAACTGGATAAGGAGGTGAATACGAGATTTCGCGATTCAACGTCAAGTTCTGCGGCACTGGCTGAAAGCGCCGAATCGAAAAGCGTGGTGCCCCCTGAGAGGAATGCCCCACCGACAAACCCATTGCGAATCCAAAGAAGTCAGCGCAGGGCGTTGAAATTTACAGCATACGAGGACGAGTTTCTCAAGGAAGGCATTGCTAAGCACGGATTTGGACAATGGACCGCTATTTTGAGAGATCCCGAGTACACGTTTCAAGAGGGCAGAACGGCAGACTCTCTAAAGAAAAGGGCGGGACTCAAATTTTCACCAGGGTCATGCACCTGAACTGAACACTTTTTCTAAACGCCGAGATAAGTTGTTTTTGGCATATCTACTACTAAGAAAGCTTGTCGTGCTTCCTCGTTAAAGTAAAAACCAACAGCAGTCATTGATTAAGCAAAATGCTTGCCATTCATTGAACTGAACTGCCACAGAACTATAATGATGTTTCTCTTACAAATTAAAGCGTGAGTTTAATGAATGTAATATATTATGTACTCTCTAAAGAAAAGGGCTGGACTCAAATTTTATTAGCCAAAATAAACTATAACTAAGCCTTAAACGAGATCATTTTTGACTGAAAAAATACTTCGTTATAGTGTTCTGAGCCTTTCTGTGTCCGGGCTGACTGCTGGCGGGTCTCTTTCGCTTCCTAGTGGAACTCTCTCTGAGCATTGCTTCTGATAGTGCGCAGTCGTCGTTTTCGCGGAACTGTCTACAGTGGCCACTCGTAATCGGCACGGGGGTCATGAACATTGCTTCTTCGTCACTGTTCTTTTCAGCTTCGGGGGAAGCTGGCGAAACTTCCTCTAGGGTACCTTGCGATGATTCTCCGAGATCATGGATAGTCGGCAATGTCTGGACCAGATTGGTTACCAGATGTCTGTCTTCTTTCTTTAGCAGACCTTCAGCACAACACCATCGTCTCCTTGCTTCTAACGCAAACTCGCACTTTATGGTGCCCAAGTTTTCATGATGGTTCTTGAGTTTGTCTTGCAGCACCTCTCTGTATGCGTCCATCGACGCCCTAGTTTCTCGATCCAACACTGCTGAAAGGGTTAGGTTGCACTGGTATAGGTCCCTCTCGGTCGCTTGTAGCCACGGTGACTCAAACGCCTTTTTCGCTCGCTCTCTCTTGGCCACCAGTTCTTCTCGCCGAGCCTGCGCGTTGGCTACCTCCAAGTCGCGCCGTATTGGCGTAGGCAGGGGATCTGAACTATCTCTGGAAAGCAATTCCACATGCTCCTCTGTGACGCCTCTGGACAAAAGGTTCTGCCGTCTGTCTTGATACATTCGCTCTTCAAACTCCTTCGCTGCCTGGACCTCCTTAAGCCGTGCCTGCAACATTTGAGATAATTGGCGGTAACGAAGAGACATTGGCGAACACTGCTCGAGCGCTCTCTCCAACACAGCAACCATTTCATCCTGGTCTAAAGCGAGACGTTCTTCTTGGGTGATCTCTCGTGGGACTTCTCTGTCTTCTCTCGTGGAGTTTTCGCCACCGTTTTCTTCAGTGGTGCTTGCCAACGTATCAGCCAACGACAAACTTCTGAGGGCGTCTTTCTCAAGCTCTGGCAGTGAACCATCGAAATTAGCCGCTTGGTCTTCGTCACTGACCCCCGTGTCGTCTGATTCATCGTCATTATTTACCTGGCGCGCCTTTTCTGCCGCCCACACCACGCAGTGCATTGGGTTTTTTCTCAACCATCCTGCAGCCTTTTTCTTTGGTTCTGGCAGGCTCTTAAATGTATAATGTCGAAGTCGTCTGTCCATGGCTGGTTGGTCTTCGGGCTTGAACTGCAATTTCTGTTGGGCAGTTAGTAACATGGGGCACCGGTTGATGAATGATTTGGCTGTCTGGTACTTTACATCGGCTGCTGTGTAGCCCCCCTGAGTCAATATCTTCCAGTCATCTATTTCCATAGTCGAGATGGATGCTTCGTCAATAAAAATGACTTCGGTGGTTTTATTGATCATTGCTTTGTTAAAAGCTCTCTGTTTCGTAACGGTTGCAATGTTGGAGTGGTGGATGAGTCCAAGGACTGGTTGAAAGAGACTAGTCTTCCCGCTATTGGCGTCCCCGATTAGACACGGAACTTTGTCTTTGTGACGTTTCTGATTAAAGTGTAGTAACTTTAGAAAGTCGTCGCAGAACTCACTGATGTCGCTCTCCGTTAGGCTGTTTTCTAGGATTTCCCTGAAGTACTTAGGATCTGCATTTCGTTGAGGATCGTACTTTGAGAAAGCACGTGGCGTGACCAGGCCAATTTTTTCTTCTGGAATGGGACTTTCCAAAAAGCGCCTTTCTTTAATGGACCAGCAGTGGCCAGCATTCACTTCAATGAGGTTGTAGTCGACCCTAATTGGACGTATGACTTCGCAATCTGGATCGGCAAGAATGTCGATTACTCTTCTCATGTTCTTTAACAACCTCCCCTTGAAAGATTCGTTCGACGCAAGGCAATTTACAAATGCACTGACCTCGCATTTGTAGCCGTATGTGTACTTCGCTTCGGATTTCTTCTTGTAAATCTTGCCTCGGAACAGTGCATACTCCAATTTCTTCATGGCGATACCAATGTCGTTTATTAGGACAGTCAAATGATCTGATAGTCGTGCGTCGTCATCTACTTTTGTAGTTCCCTGGCTTTCATCGTGAAATCCCAAAACATCAATCGTCAGCTTTGCATCTAGAAGTTTGGCGATAGCTTCTTGTAGCGTGGAACTATAAGACGGATTTATGAGACAACATCTAACAACGTTCTCTGTACCGCAATCGCCGTCGAATTCAAAATCACCAAACAAACACTCTATTTCTCGCTGGAAGCATTTCTCATAGGAATCATTTACTAGCTCTTGAATCATAGGATTCTTGTGATCTTTTAAGACTTGGAACAGTTCTTTCATGGCAGTAGCTTCTTTGCCTTCGTAGCATGGTACCTAGCAAAAACAAGTAGTACCTGATCAACTTGAGATTGTAGTAAAGTTGATATGCTCCAGTCCAATTCGTATGATAGTTTCTCGGACTACTTTTAGCCAGAAGAGCCAAAAACTTGCCTAACGCTTCGAAGATATTTCATGTAATTTCAAAAGCACTGATTTTGTTTACTGCGGTAGAACTTACGCACGGTGTTGTCAAATTTTTTTTTTATAAAATATGTATCTGGTCCTTTTTTTGAGAGTTTTTATGTATATAATAAATATTGGTGTACCTGTTTTGCTGTGGTGTCCACATCACAATCCAGTAGTGCACGGTGAATGGTAATAGGGTTAGCAGGGGCACCATTTGGGGTTGTCAATGCTATCCAGTATTCAACAGACGGACGTAATTTGTCGTTTATTACTGTAGGGTGGTTCAAAATCCATTCTTGTGTAGAACTACTGGCAGCTTGGCTCGGGGTTAATACTTCGTCGACGTTCTCATCGCTGTCTTCACCATCGTTGTTTGATGCTTTTTTCCCTTTGCTCTTCTTGCGTCCTTGTGCACTTATTGCACTAAAGAAAAATGCGACGTTTTTAATATCTAGGCAAATTAAGAGAAAAACGATCAGAATAGTCATTCAGCGACAACTTTATATCATGAACTGACTAGCTAAGACATAAGCAAGATCGTAGTTCAAAGGAAATACTCACCACTTATTGCTTTGTCACAAGTCTCTCTTTTCGAACACACGTCACCCCATGCGGTCTGTAAACCTTCTTCGCTGACTTTGCAAATACATTGTGCTCTGATAATGCTACATTTTCCCGATATTATAGGGCTTATGTAACACAGTGCTACACTTCTTATAGCCTGGCTGTTCAGTTGCCGACATGGATATCGTGTTCTGTTCATGGTGCCACCGATTTTACCTCAAGGAGCAAGCTGAATTTATACCAAATCGACTTGTGATATCTCGGGGAATATATTTGGCAAAAGAAAACAAAGTCAATGGTAAACTGAGGAAGTGTTGATTTGAAACACAATAAACCTTTGAGAAATGCTACACGCCAACAATTTGCAGTGACCTGTTTGTTTAACTATTTTCTATATCTGTGTACTGGTCATGGTGCCACCGATTCTGCCTTCAAAGGAACAAGCTGAATTTATATCAAATCGACTTGTGATATCTCGGGGAATATATTTGGCTAAAGAAAAAAAAAGTTCAAGGGTAAACTGAAGAAGTGTTGATTTGAGATAAGAAATTGTACCACAATAACCCTTTGAGAATTGCTAACGAGACGCAAACAATTTGCAGTGACTTGTTTGTTTAGCTGCTTTCTATATCTCGTTGTGATTTATTCAATTCTTCATTCTGAACTGTAGAAGATTCTATAACAATGGAAATAGAATACATTAACATATGAGATATTTCCAGTTTTAACTAGAAGTTAAATAATGAAAACATCTCTGTTCTCCGTGATATCCGTCAAATCTGCCCAAAATAGAGATTTCTTACAAGACGTTGAACTTCCAGTTTGATGTGGAAGCTCGACTGTGGTCATTTTTTTCTTAAACACGGCGGTTATCACGGATTTGACGGTAACCAGTCAGTAAAGATTTATTTAATACTTCTTTTTGAATCTGTAAATATTTTTATAACAATGGAAATAGAATATATTATTATTTTAGATATTTACAGTATTAACTAGTGGAATTAAATTAATAGAACATCTCTGTTCTCCGTGATATCCGTCAAATCTGCCCAATGTAGAGAATTCTTACAAGAGGTTGAACTTCCAGTTCGATGTGGAAGCTCGACTGTGGTCATTTTTTTCTTAAACACGGCGGTTATCACGGATTTGACGGTAACCAGTCAGTAAAGATTTATTTAATACTTCTTTTTGAATCTGTAAATATTTTTATAACAATGGAAATAGAATATATTATTATTTGAAATATTTACAGTATTAACTAGTGGAATTAAATTAATAGAACATCTCTGTTCTCCGTGATATCCGTCAAATCTGCCCAATGTAGAGAATTCTTACAAGAGGTTGAACTTCCAGTTTGATGTGGAAGCTCGACTGTGGTCATTTTTTTCTTAAACACGGCGGTTATCACGGATTTGACGGTAACCAGTCAGTAAAGATTTATTTAATACTTCTTTTTGAATCTGTAAATATTTTTATAACAATGGAAATAGAATATATTAGTATTTGAAATATTTACAGTATTAACTAGTGGAATTAAATTAATAGAACATCTCTGTTCTCCGTGATATCCGTCAAATCCGCCCAATGTAGAGAATTCTTACAAGAGGTTGAACTTCCAGTTTGATGTGGAAGCTCGACTGTGGTCATTTTTTTCTTAAACACGGCGGTTATCACGGATTTGACGGTAACCAGTCAGTAAAGATTTATTTAATACTTCTTTTTGAATCTGTAAATATTTTTATAACAATGGAAATAGAATATATTATTATTTGAAATATTTACAGTATTAACTAGTGGAATTAAATTAATAGAACATCTCTGTTCTCCGTGATATCCGTCAAATCCGCCCAATGTAGAGAATTCTTACAAGAGGTTGAACTTCCAGTTTGATGTGGAAGCTCGACTGTGGTCATTTTTTTCTTAAACACGGCGGTTATCACGGATTTGATGGTAACCGGTCAGTAAAGATTTATTTAATACTTCTTTTTGAATCTGTAAATATTTTTATAACAATGGGAATAGAATATATTATTATATTAGATATTTACAGTTCTTACTGGAAGTATTTGTTAATTAAGATTTCTCTACTCTCCGTGATATCCATCAAATCTGGCCGATCTAGAGATTTCTTACAACAGGTTGAACTTCCAGTTTGATGTGGAAGCTCGACTGTGTTCATTTTTTCTTGAACAAGGCGGATATCACGGCTTTGATGGCAATGAGCCAGGTCTGTCATTTTTGCACTTCTTTTTTTAAAACTGGTCGACATTCAGCATTTCTTTCTTAACATAGCAGGTTTCACGGATTTAGTGGAGACTGAACAGAAAAGGAACGTTTGGGCCTTTTTTTGTCGTTCCCTTAATTCAGGTGGCAAACCACACAGTATCGCTCTTAAAAATAGATCCCAACTTCAATTTTCCTCGAAAAGTATCCAAACACAGTTTTTACCTTTTGCCTTATTAGACAACACCACTATAACGAGCATCAAATGGTTAATTTCAGAGATAAATTGAAAGTTTGAAGAGGAACAAAATTTTTGGGAAACGATCTATTACGTTTCCCAAAATTTTTGCTGCCGGATTTGAACATGTTCTAGCATGATTTGGTCGATGAAATTTTGGCTGTTGTATGTTTTCAGCATGGAGATTCTTAAAACGCTTTAGTATGTTTTTGTCATCCCTTAAGTGGCGTTTTTAGTACATTTTATTTTTGAGCACTGTTCCCGTTTTTGCTTTGGGAACGTTCCCATCTTGGGACGATTGTTCCTATTTGAAGTGGTCCTCTTAGCATCAAAAGGAACAAACTGCTGTGAAAAATAGGAACAAAGTGTTCATTTAGAGCTAAAAAGAACCTTTTGTTCCTCATTTTTAACATTGAAAGGAACGTTTTGTTCCTCAAATGAGTGACTTAGGAACAAGTGTTCCCTATGGTATTGTTCCTCTTTTAATCATTTTGGTCCTTTTTATGCAGTTGAGGAACAATTGTTCCTATTAATGCGTTCCCTTTTGGAGTAGCTGTTCCTTTATGCTGGCGTGAGGAACTTTCGTTCCCAAATGCTTACGTTCCTTTTTCTTGTAAAGGAACGTTTGTTCCTTTCTTTCGTCGTTCCTGCTTTGAAAATTGGTTCCTTTTCGTTCACTTGAGGAACAATTGTTCCCATTAATGGTTCCGTTTTGAATGAAATGTTCCTTTTTATGGGCGCGTGGAACAGTTTGTTCCTAAACATCAGTTCCTATTTGTGCACAATGGTTCCTATTTAGAAAACGGCAGTTCCTTTGTGCATGTTGTTCAACAGAAACATTCTTCTCTTCTTGCCATCTATGTCAGTTTATTGCTTTTAAAATGGTAAAACGTTTGGTCTATAGTTTTAAGCTGGAAAAAACTCGAAACACAGTCCATAACATATTTTAAAAGACATTTCGAGGCGCTTATTGACTTGTCCGGACAAGGTTGAACATAATCGCACCAACGTCATATGCCACCTTAGATTTGCAAGTTTAATTACGAACAGCACACACTGCCACGCCTGAGCAAGCGGGGGCAAGTCGGGGCAAGTTGCACAAAGCAGCCATTCTTTTTTTCCGTCGCCTTTGTAGTTTGTTCACAATTTATGCAAGTGGAACAAACTGTGTGAATCACGCAGATGTCAGAGATGAACAAGAAAGGCAAGGTTGACTGGTCGAAAATCGATGGCTCATCACCGAAACCGAAACGGCTTCACTTGGAAAAAGACGAAACAGATAGCTTGTATCACTGTCCAATACAAGTGTGTGATCACGATGGATTTAAAAGTCAACGCGGTTGCAGGAAACACGTGAACACCAAGCACAGTTGGTTCTTTTTCTTCGACGAAAAGCCCGTTGCAAGTACCAAAGAACTTGCCGATGACGATAAAGCGAGCGAAATCGCAAAACCACCCGCCAGAGTATTGCCATCATTTTCGGTTTGCAGCCAAATTGGCGAATCATTCACGAAATGGTTGACTGGAAGTGGCGGTGGTTGCAAGAAAGATCGCGCAGCTCAGCAGATTGTCAAGAGGTGTTTCAAATTTCTCAAATTTTGCTGCGAAGACGAGGAGGAATTGAGTTTTGAAGTGCTGGACTTCAGCCTGTGTTCTCACAGTCTGTTATTCAAGTTTATCGATCACTTGCAGGACGAATGCAAGCTAGGACACGGTGGACGATTGGGCTACATTGATGCCATCTCTGAAATGATCGACTTCAGAAAAATAAATGGCGCCTCTGACGCAGTTCTCCGAAACTTGTCATCGACAGAATTGTACCTGAAAAGAGCTCGCAAGACGGTGGCAAAGATGATGAGATTGCAGTGGACACAAGATCTAGACATTGAAACTCTGGATGCTAGGGGGCACTGGGCAACCCTGGAAGAACTGTTAGAAGTGGTGACGTTTCATTTGCCTCGTTACGAAAACACCGTGAAGACGTGCAAGACAAGTCCGGGTCAAGTCAACCCGTCGGACTTAACATTTGCCACGAAATTTGTAGCGGTGTATTTGTTCATCAAGGTGAAGGGGTCTCGCCCTATGACTTATCAGTACTTGACAGTCGACATGGTTAAGACGGCCAAGGAGAACGGGGGATTTATCGACCAGAAAAAGTTCAAGACTGCTGGCAAGTACGGATTTGACTCGTTGATTCTGACCGACGCAAGCATGCAGGTGCTCGATGGCTACATCGATTTCGTAAGACCATTGCTGAAACCCCAGTGCGAGTTCGTTCTGGTGACGAGAAATGGGGGCCAACACAGCAAATTGGGCGATGTCATGAGCAAACTAGTCTTTGACGCAATCGGAAAGTACATTCACCCGACGCGCTATCGCCAAATCGTCGAAACGCAAAGCCTCAATCAGCTCACTAGCAAAGAGCAAAGGATTTTGTCGGAAGATCAGAAACACAGCTCAGCCGTCGCCAAAGTTCACTATCAAAAGCAGAGGTCGCGCGAAGTTGCTGCGAAGGCTCACGAGTGTCTGCAAAAGCTACAAGGTGCTAAAGGCTCCGAACTGGATAAGGAGGTGAATACGAGATTTCGCGATTCAACGTCAAGTTCTGCGGCACTGGCTGAAAGCGCCGAATCGAAAAGCGTGGTGCCCCCTGAGAGGAATGCCCCACCGACAAACCCATTGCGAATCCAAAGAAGTCAGCGCAGGGCGTTGAAATTTACAGCATACGAGGACGAGTTTCTCAAGGAAGGCATTGCTAAGCACGGATTTGGACAATGGACCGCTATTTTGAGAGATCCCGAGTACACGTTTCAAGAGGGCAGAACGGCAGACTCTCTAAAGAAAAGGGCGGGACTCAAATTTTCACCAGGGTCATGCACCTGAACTGAACACTTTTTCTAAACGCCGAGATAAGTTGTTTTTGGCATATCTACTACTAAGAAAGCTTGTCGTGCTTCCTCGTTAAAGTAAAAACCAACAGCAGTCATTGATTAAGCAAAATGCTTGCCATTCATTGAACTGAACTGCCACAGAACTATAATGATGTTTCTCTTACAAATTAAAGCGTGAGTTTAATGAATGTAATATATTATGTACTCTCTAAAGAAAAGGGCTGGACTCAAATTTTATTAGCCAAAATAAACTATAACTAAGCCTTAAACGAGATCATTTTTGACTGAAAAAATACTTCGTTATAGTGTTCTGAGCCTTTCTGTGTCCGGGCTGACTGCTGGCGGGTCTCTTTCGCTTCCTAGTGGAACTCTCTCTGAGCATTGCTTCTGATAGTGCGCAGTCGTCGTTTTCGCGGAACTGTCTACAGTGGCCACTCGTAATCGGCACGGGGGTCATGAACATTGCTTCTTCGTCACTGTTCTTTTCAGCTTCGGGGGAAGCTGGCGAAACTTCCTCTAGGGTACCTTGCGATGATTCTCCGAGATCATGGATAGTCGGCAATGTCTGGACCAGATTGGTTACCAGATGTCTGTCTTCTTTCTTTAGCAGACCTTCAGCACAACACCATCGTCTCCTTGCTTCTAACGCAAACTCGCACTTTATGGTGCCCAAGTTTTCATGATGGTTCTTGAGTTTGTCTTGCAGCACCTCTCTGTATGCGTCCATCGACGCCCTAGTTTCTCGATCCAACACTGCTGAAAGGGTTAGGTTGCACTGGTATAGGTCCCTCTCGGTCGCTTGTAGCCACGGTGACTCAAACGCCTTTTTCGCTCGCTCTCTCTTGGCCACCAGTTCTTCTCGCCGAGCCTGCGCGTTGGCTACCTCCAAGTCGCGCCGTATTGGCGTAGGCAGGGGATCTGAACTATCTCTGGAAAGCAATTCCACATGCTCCTCTGTGACGCCTCTGGACAAAAGGTTCTGCCGTCTGTCTTGATACATTCGCTCTTCAAACTCCTTCGCTGCCTGGACCTCCTTAAGCCGTGCCTGCAACATTTGAGATAATTGGCGGTAACGAAGAGACATTGGCGAACACTGCTCGAGCGCTCTCTCCAACACAGCAACCATTTCATCCTGGTCTAAAGCGAGACGTTCTTCTTGGGTGATCTCTCGTGGGACTTCTCTGTCTTCTCTCGTGGAGTTTTCGCCACCGTTTTCTTCAGTGGTGCTTGCCAACGTATCAGCCAACGACAAACTTCTGAGGGCGTCTTTCTCAAGCTCTGGCAGTGAACCATCGAAATTAGCCGCTTGGTCTTCGTCACTGACCCCCGTGTCGTCTGATTCATCGTCATTATTTACCTGGCGCGCCTTTTCTGCCGCCCACACCACGCAGTGCATTGGGTTTTTTCTCAACCATCCTGCAGCCTTTTTCTTTGGTTCTGGCAGGCTCTTAAATGTATAATGTCGAAGTCGTCTGTCCATGGCTGGTTGGTCTTCGGGCTTGAACTGCAATTTCTGTTGGGCAGTTAGTAACATGGGGCACCGGTTGATGAATGATTTGGCTGTCTGGTACTTTACATCGGCTGCTGTGTAGCCCCCTGAGTCAATATCTTCCAGTCATCTATTTCCATAGTCGAGATGGATGCTTCGTCAATAAAAATGACTTCGGTGGTTTTATTGATCATTGCTTTGTTAAAAGCTCTCTGTTTCGTAACGGTTGCAATGTTGGAGTGGTGGATGAGTCCAAGGACTGGTTGAAAGAGACTAGTCTTCCCGCTATTGGCGTCCCCGATTAGACACGGAACTTTGTCTTTGTGACGTTTCTGATTAAAGTGTAGTAACTTTAGAAAGTCGTCGCAGAACTCACTGATGTCGCTCTCCGTTAGGCTGTTTTCTAGGATTTCCCTGAAGTACTTAGGATCTGCATTTCGTTGAGGATCGTACTTTGAGAAAGCACGTGGCGTGACCAGGCCAATTTTTTCTTCTGGAATGGGACTTTCCAAAAAGCGCCTTTCTTTAATGGACCAGCAGTGGCCAGCATTCACTTCAATGAGGTTGTAGTCGACCCTAATTGGACGTATGACTTCGCAATCTGGATCGGCAAGAATGTCGATTACTCTTCTCATGTTCTTTAACAACCTCCCCTTGAAAGATTCGTTCGACGCAAGGCAATTTACAAATGCACTGACCTCGCATTTGTAGCCGTATGTGTACTTCGCTTCGGATTTCTTCTTGTAAATCTTGCCTCGGAACAGTGCATACTCCAATTTCTTCATGGCGATACCAATGTCGTTTATTAGGACAGTCAAATGATCTGATAGTCGTGCGTCGTCATCTACTTTTGTAGTTCCCTGGCTTTCATCGTGAAATCCCAAAACATCAATCGTCAGCTTTGCATCTAGAAGTTTGGCGATAGCTTCTTGTAGCGTGGAACTATAAGACGGATTTATGAGACAACATCTAACAACGTTCTCTGTACCGCAATCGCCGTCGAATTCAAAATCACCAAACAAACACTCTATTTCTCGCTGGAAGCATTTCTCATAGGAATCATTTACTAGCTCTTGAATCATAGGATTCTTGTGATCTTTTAAGACTTGGAACAGTTCTTTCATGGCAGTAGCTTCTTTGCCTTCGTAGCATGGTACCTAGCAAAAACAAGTAGTACCTGATCAACTTGAGATTGTAGTAAAGTTGATATGCTCCAGTCCAATTCGTATGATAGTTTCTCGGACTACTTTTAGCCAGAAGAGCCAAAAACTTGCCTAACGCTTCGAAGATATTTCATGTAATTTCAAAAGCACTGATTTTGTTTACTGCGGTAGAACTTACGCACGGTGTTGTCAAATTTTTTTTTTTATAAAATATGTATCTGGTCCTTTTTTTGAGAGTTTTTATGTATATAATAAATATTGGTGTACCTGTTTTGCTGTGGTGTCCACATCACAATCCAGTAGTGCACGGTGAATGGTAATAGGGTTAGCAGGGGCACCATTTGGGGTTGTCAATGCTATCCAGTATTCAACAGACGGACGTAATTTGTCGTTTATTACTGTAGGGTGGTTCAAAATCCATTCTTGTGTAGAACTACTGGCAGCTTGGCTCGGGGTTAATACTTCGTCGACGTTCTCATCGCTGTCTTCACCATCGTTGTTTGATGCTTTTTTCCCTTTGCTCTTCTTGCGTCCTTGTGCACTTATTGCACTAAAGAAAAATGCGACGTTTTTAATATCTAGGCAAATTAAGAGAAAAACGATCAGAATAGTCATTCAGCGACAACTTTATATCATGAACTGACTAGCTAAGACATAAGCAAGATCGTAGTTCAAAGGAAATACTCACCACTTATTGCTTTGTCACAAGTCTCTCTTTTCGAACACACGTCACCCCATGCGGTCTGTAAACCTTCTTCGCTGACTTTGCAAATACATTGTGCTCTGATAATGCTACATTTTCCCGATATTATAGGGCTTATGTAACACAGTGCTACACTTCTTATAGCCTGGCTGTTCAGTTGCCGACATGGATATCGTGTTCTGTTCATGGTGCCACCGATTTTACCTCAAGGAGCAAGCTGAATTTATACCAAATCGACTTGTGATATCTCGGGGAATATATTTGGCAAAAGAAAACAAAGTCAATGGTAAACTGAGGAAGTGTTGATTTGAAACACAATAAACCTTTGAGAAATGCTACACGCCAACAATTTGCAGTGACCTGTTTGTTTAACTATTTTCTATATCTGTGTACTGGTCATGGTGCCACCGATTCTGCCTTCAAAGGAACAAGCTGAATTTATATCAAATCGACTTGTGATATCTCGGGGAATATATTTGGCTAAAGAAAAAAAAAGTTCAAGGGTAAACTGAAGAAGTGTTGATTTGAGATAAGAAATTGTACCACAATAAACCTTTGAGAATTGCTAACGAGACGCAAACAATTTGCAGTGACTTGTTTGTTTAGCTGCTTTCTATATCTCGTTGTGATTTATTCAATTCTTCATTCTGAACTGTAGAAGATTCTATAACAATGGAAATAGAATACATTAACATATGAGATATTTCCAGTTTTAACTAGAAGTTAAATAATGAAAACATCTCTGTTCTCCGTGATATCCGTCAAATCTGCCCAAAATAGAGATTTCTTACAAGACGTTGAACTTCCAGTTTGATGTGGAAGCTCGACTGTGGTCATTTTTTTCTTAAACACGGCGGTTATCACGGATTTGACGGTAACCAGTCAGTAAAGATTTATTTAATACTTCTTTTTGAATCTGTAAATATTTTTATAACAATGGAAATAGAATATATTATTATTTTAGATATTTACAGTATTAACTAGTGGAATTAAATTAATAGAACATCTCTGTTCTCCGTGATATCCGTCAAATCTGCCCAATGTAGAGAATTCTTACAAGAGGTTGAACTTCCAGTTCGATGTGGAAGCTCGACTGTGGTCATTTTTTTCTTAAACACGGCGGTTATCACGGATTTGACGGTAACCAGTCAGTAAAGATTTATTTAATACTTCTTTTTGAATCTGTAAATATTTTTATAACAATGGAAATAGAATATATTATTATTTTAGATATTTACAGTATTAACTAGTGGAATTAAATTAATAGAACATCTCTGTTCTCCGTGATATCCGTCAAATCCGCCCAATGTAGAGAATTCTTACAAGAGGTTGAACTTCCAGTTTGATGTGGAAGCTCGACTGTGGTCATTTTTTTCTTAAACACGGCGGTTATCACGGATTTGACGGTAACCAGTCAGTAAAGATTTATTTAATACTTCTTTTTGAATCTGTAAATATTTTTATAACAATGGAAATAGAATATATTATTATTTGAAATATTTACAGTATTAACTAGTGGAATTAAATTAATAGAACATCTCTGTTCTCCGTGATATCCGTCAAATCCGCCCAATGTAGAGAATTCTTACAAGAGGTTGAACTTCCAGTTTGATGTGGAAGCTCGACTGTGGTCATTTTTTTCTTAAACACGGCGGTTATCACGGATTTGACGGTAACCAGTCAGTAAAGATTTATTTAATACTTCTTTTTGAATCTGTAAATATTTTTATAACAATGGAAATAGAATATATTATTATTTGAAATATTTACAGTATTAACTAGTGGAATTAAATTAATAGAACATCTCTGTTCTCCGTGATATCCGTCAAATCCGCCCAATGTAGAGAATTCTTACAAGAGGTTGAACTTCCAGTTTGATGTGGAAGCTCGACTGTGGTCATTTTTTTCTTAAACACGGCGGTTATCACGGATTTGATGGTAACCGGTCAGTAAAGATTTATTTAATACTTCTTTTTGAATCTGTAAATATTTTTATAACAATGGGAATAGAATATATTATTATATTAGATATTTACAGTTCTTACTGGAAGTATTTGTTAATTAAGATTTCTCTACTCTCCGTGATATCCATCAAATCTGGCCGATCTAGAGATTTCTTACAACAGGTTGAACTTCCAGTTTGATGTGGAAGCTCGACTGTGTTCATTTTTTCTTGAACAAGGCGGATATCACGGCTTTGATGGCAATGAGCCAGGTCTGTCATTTTTGCACTTCTTTTTTTAAAACTGGTCGACATTCAGCATTTCTTTCTTAACATAGCAGGTTTCACGGATTTAGTGGAGACTGAACAGAAAAGGAACGTTTGGGCCTTTTTTTGTCGTTCCCTTAATTCAGGTGGCAAACCACACAGTATCGCTCTTAAAAATAGATCCCAACTTCAATTTTCCTCGAAAAGTATCCAAACACAGTTTTTACCTTTTGCCTTATTAGACAACACCACTATAACGAGCATCAAATGGTTAATTTCAGAGATAAATTGAAAGTTTGAAGAGGAACAAAATTTTTGGGAAACGATCTATTACGTTTCCCAAAATTTTTGCTGCCGGATTTGAACATGTTCTAGCATGATTTGGTCGATGAAATTTTGGCTGTTGTATGTTTTCAGCATGGAGATTCTTAAAACGCTTTAGTATGTTTTTGTCATCCCTTAAGTGGCGTTTTTAGTACATTTTATTTTTGAGCACTGTTCCCGTTTTTGCTTTGGGAACGTTCCCATCTTGGGACGATTGTTCCTATTTGAAGTGGTCCTCTTAGCATCAAAAGGAACAAACTGCTGTGAAAAATAGGAACAAAGTGTTCATTTAGAGCTAAAAAGAACCTTTTGTTCCTCATTTTTAACATTGAAAGGAACGTTTTGTTCCTCAAATGAGTGACTTAGGAACAAGTGTTCCCTATGGTATTGTTCCTCTTTTAATCATTTTGGTCCTTTTTATGCAGTTGAGGAACAATTGTTCCTATTAATGCGTTCCCTTTTGGAGTAGCTGTTCCTTTATGCTGGCGTGAGGAACTTTCGTTCCCAAATGCTTACGTTCCTTTTTCTTGTAAAGGAACGTTTGTTCCTTTCTTTCGTCGTTCCTGCTTTGAAAATTGGTTCCTTTTCGTTCACTTGAGGAACAATTGTTCCCATTAATGGTTCCGTTTTGAATGAAATGTTCCTTTTTATGGGCGCGTGGAACAGTTTGTTCCTAAACATCAGTTCCTATTTGTGCACAATGGTTCCTATTTAGAAAACGGCAGTTCCTTTGTGCATGTTGTTCAACAGAAACATTCTTCTCTTCTTGCCATCTATGTCAGTTTATTGCTTTTAAAATGGTAAAACGTTTGGTCTATAGTTTTAAGCTGGAAAAAACTCGAAACACAGTCCATAACATATTTTAAAAGACATTTCGAGGCGCTTATTGACTTGTCCGGACAAGGTTGAACATAATCGCACCAACGTCATATGCCACCTTAGATTTGCAAGTTTAATTACGAACAGCACACACTGCCACGCCTGAGCAAGCGGGGGCAAGTCGGGGCAAGTTGCACAAAGCAGCCATTCTTTTTTTCCGTCGCCTTTGTAGTTTGTTCACAATTTATGCAAGTGGAACAAACTGTGTGAATCACGCAGATGTCAGAGATGAACAAGAAAGGCAAGGTTGACTGGTCGAAAATCGATGGCTCATCACCGAAACCGAAACGGCTTCACTTGGAAAAAGACGAAACAGATAGCTTGTATCACTGTCCAATACAAGTGTGTGATCACGATGGATTTAAAAGTCAACGCGGTTGCAGGAAACACGTGAACACAAGCACAGTTGGTTCTTTTTCTTCGACGAAAAGCCCGTTGCAAGTACCAAAGAACTTGCCGATGACGATAAAGCGAGCGAAATCGCAAAACCACCCGCCAGAGTATTGCCATCATTTTCGGTTTGCAGCCAAATTGGCGAATCATTCACGAAATGGTTGACTGGAAGTGGCGGTGGTTGCAAGAAAGATCGCGCAGCTCAGCAGATTGTCAAGAGGTGTTTCAAATTTCTCAAATTTTGCTGCGAAGACGAGGAGGAATTGAGTTTTGAAGTGCTGGACTTCAGCCTGTGTTCTCACAGTCTGTTATTCAAGTTTATCGATCACTTGCAGGACGAATGCAAGCTAGGACACGGTGGACGATTGGGCTACATTGATGCCATCTCTGAAATGATCGACTTCAGAAAAATAAATGGCGCCTCTGACGCAGTTCTCCGAAACTTGTCATCGACAGAATTGTACCTGAAAAGAGCTCGCAAGACGGTGGCAAAGATGATGAGATTGCAGTGGACACAAGATCTAGACATTGAAACTCTGGATGCTAGGGGGCACTGGGCAACCCTGGAAGAACTGTTAGAAGTGGTGACGTTTCATTTGCCTCGTTACGAAAACACCGTGAAGACGTGCAAGACAAGTCCGGGTCAAGTCAACCCGTCGGACTTAACATTTGCCACGAAATTTGTAGCGGTGTATTTGTTCATCAAGGTGAAGGGGTCTCGCCCTATGACTTATCAGTACTTGACAGTCGACATGGTTAAGACGGCCAAGGAGAACGGGGGATTTATCGACCAGAAAAAGTTCAAGACTGCTGGCAAGTACGGATTTGACTCGTTGATTCTGACCGACGCAAGCATGCAGGTGCTCGATGGCTACATCGATTTCGTAAGACCATTGCTGAAACCCAGTGCGAGTTCGTTCTGGTGACGAGAAATGGGGGCCAACACAGCAAATTGGGCGATGTCATGAGCAAACTAGTCTTTGACGCAATCGGAAAGTACATTCACCCGACGCGCTATCGCCAAATCGTCGAAACGCAAAGCCTCAATCAGCTCACTAGCAAAGAGCAAAGGATTTTGTCGGAAGATCAGAAACACAGCTCAGCCGTCGCCAAAGTTCACTATCAAAAGCAGAGGTCGCGCGAAGTTGCTGCGAAGGCTCACGAGTGTCTGCAAAAGCTACAAGGTGCTAAAGGCTCCGAACTGGATAAGGAGGTGAATACGAGATTTCGCGATTCAACGTCAAGTTCTGCGGCACTGGCTGAAAGCGCCGAATCGAAAAGCGTGGTGCCCCCTGAGAGGAATGCCCCACCGACAAACCCATTGCGAATCCAAAGAAGTCAGCGCAGGGCGTTGAAATTTACAGCATACGAGGACGAGTTTCTCAAGGAAGGCATTGCTAAGCACGGATTTGGACAATGGACCGCTATTTTGAGAGATCCCGAGTACACGTTTCAAGAGGGCAGAACGGCAGACTCTCTAAAGAAAAGGGCGGGACTCAAATTTTCACCAGGGTCATGCACCTGAACTGAACACTTTTTCTAAACGCCGAGATAAGTTGTTTTTGGCATATCTACTACTAAGAAAGCTTGTCGTGCTTCCTCGTTAAAGTAAAAACCAACAGCAGTCATTGATTAAGCAAAATGCTTGCCATTCATTGAACTGAACTGCCACAGAACTATAATGATGTTTCTCTTACAAATTAAAGCGTGAGTTTAATGAATGTAATATATTATGTACTCTCTAAAGAAAAGGGCTGGACTCAAATTTTATTAGCCAAAATAAACTATAACTAAGCCTTAAACGAGATCATTTTTGACTGAAAAAATACTTCGTTATAGTGTTCTGAGCCTTTCTGTGTCCGGGCTGACTGCTGGCGGGTCTCTTTCGCTTCCTAGTGGAACTCTCTCTGAGCATTGCTTCTGATAGTGCGCAGTCGTCGTTTTCGCGGAACTGTCTACAGTGGCCACTCGTAATCGGCACGGGGGTCATGAACATTGCTTCTTCGTCACTGTTCTTTTCAGCTTCGGGGGAAGCTGGCGAAACTTCCTCTAGGGTACCTTGCGATGATTCTCCGAGATCATGGATAGTCGGCAATGTCTGGACCAGATTGGTTACCAGATGTCTGTCTTCTTTCTTTAGCAGACCTTCAGCACAACACCATCGTCTCCTTGCTTCTAACGCAAACTCGCACTTTATGGTGCCCAAGTTTTCATGATGGTTCTTGAGTTTGTCTTGCAGCACCTCTCTGTATGCGTCCATCGACGCCCTAGTTTCTCGATCCAACACTGCTGAAAGGGTTAGGTTGCACTGGTATAGGTCCCTCTCGGTCGCTTGTAGCCACGGTGACTCAAACGCCTTTTTCGCTCGCTCTCTCTTGGCCACCAGTTCTTCTCGCCGAGCCTGCGCGTTGGCTACCTCCAAGTCGCGCCGTATTGGCGTAGGCAGGGGATCTGAACTATCTCTGGAAAGCAATTCCACATGCTCCTCTGTGACGCCTCTGGACAAAAGGTTCTGCCGTCTGTCTTGATACATTCGCTCTTCAAACTCCTTCGCTGCCTGGACCTCCTTAAGCCGTGCCTGCAACATTTGAGATAATTGGCGGTAACGAAGAGACATTGGCGAACACTGCTCGAGCGCTCTCTCCAACACAGCAACCATTTCATCCTGGTCTAAAGCGAGACGTTCTTCTTGGGTGATCTCTCGTGGGACTTCTCTGTCTTCTCTCGTGGAGTTTTCGCCACCGTTTTCTTCAGTGGTGCTTGCCAACGTATCAGCCAACGACAAACTTCTGAGGGCGTCTTTCTCAAGCTCTGGCAGTGAACCATCGAAATTAGCCGCTTGGTCTTCGTCACTGACCCCCGTGTCGTCTGATTCATCGTCATTATTTACCTGGCGCGCCTTTTCTGCCGCCCACACCACGCAGTGCATTGGGTTTTTTCTCAACCATCCTGCAGCCTTTTTCTTTGGTTCTGGCAGGCTCTTAAATGTATAATGTCGAAGTCGTCTGTCCATGGCTGGTTGGTCTTCGGGCTTGAACTGCAATTTCTGTTGGGCAGTTAGTAACATGGGGCACCGGTTGATGAATGATTTGGCTGTCTGGTACTTTACATCGGCTGCTGTGTAGCCCCCCTGAGTCAATATCTTCCAGTCATCTATTTCCATAGTCGAGATGGATGCTTCGTCAATAAAAATGACTTCGGTGGTTTTATTGATCATTGCTTTGTTAAAAGCTCTCTGTTTCGTAACGGTTGCAATGTTGGAGTGGTGGATGAGTCCAAGGACTGGTTGAAAGAGACTAGTCTTCCCGCTATTGGCGTCCCCGATTAGACACGGAACTTTGTCTTTGTGACGTTTCTGATTAAAGTGTAGTAACTTTAGAAAGTCGTCGCAGAACTCACTGATGTCGCTCTCCGTTAGGCTGTTTTCTAGGATTTCCCTGAAGTACTTAGGATCTGCATTTCGTTGAGGATCGTACTTTGAGAAAGCACGTGGCGTGACCAGGCCAATTTTTTCTTCTGGAATGGGACTTTCCAAAAAGCGCCTTTCTTTAATGGACCAGCAGTGGCCAGCATTCACTTCAATGAGGTTGTAGTCGACCCTAATTGGACGTATGACTTCGCAATCTGGATCGGCAAGAATGTCGATTACTCTTCTCATGTTCTTTAACAACCTCCCCTTGAAAGATTCGTTCGACGCAAGGCAATTTACAAATGCACTGACCTCGCATTTGTAGCCGTATGTGTACTTCGCTTCGGATTTCTTCTTGTAAATCTTGCCTCGGAACAGTGCATACTCCAATTTCTTCATGGCGATACCAATGTCGTTTATTAGGACAGTCAAATGATCTGATAGTCGTGCGTCGTCATCTACTTTTGTAGTTCCCTGGCTTTCATCGTGAAATCCCAAAACATCAATCGTCAGCTTTGCATCTAGAAGTTTGGCGATAGCTTCTTGTAGCGTGGAACTATAAGACGGATTTATGAGACAACATCTAACAACGTTCTCTGTACCGCAATCGCCGTCGAATTCAAAATCACCAAACAAACACTCTATTTCTCGCTGGAAGCATTTCTCATAGGAATCATTTACTAGCTCTTGAATCATAGGATTCTTGTGATCTTTTAAGACTTGGAACAGTTCTTTCATGGCAGTAGCTTCTTTGCCTTCGTAGCATGGTACCTAGCAAAAACAAGTAGTACCTGATCAACTTGAGATTGTAGTAAAGTTGATATGCTCCAGTCCAATTCGTATGATAGTTTCTCGGACTACTTTTAGCCAGAAGAGCCAAAAACTTGCCTAACGCTTCGAAGATATTTCATGTAATTTCAAAAGCACTGATTTTGTTTACTGCGGTAGAACCTACGCACGGTGTTGTCAAATTTTTTTTTTTTATAAAATATGTATCTGGTCCTTTTTTTGAGAGTTTTTATGTATATAATAAATATTGGTGTACCTGTTTTGCTGTGGTGTCCACATCACAATCCAGTAGTGCACGGTGAATGGTAATAGGGTTAGCAGGGGCACCATTTGGGGTTGTCAATGCTATCCAGTATTCAACAGACGGACGTAATTTGTCGTTTATTACTGTAGGGTGGTTCAAAATCCATTCTTGTGTAGAACTACTGGCAGCTTGGCTCGGGGTTAATACTTCGTCGACGTTCTCATCGCTGTCTTCACCATCGTTGTTTGATGCTTTTTTCCCTTTGCTCTTCTTGCGTCCTTGTGCACTTATTGCACTAAAGAAAAATGCGACGTTTTTAATATCTAGGCAAATTAAGAGAAAAACGATCAGAATAGTCATTCAGCGACAACTTTATATCATGAACTGACTAGCTAAGACATAAGCAAGATCGTAGTTCAAAGGAAATACTCACCACTTATTGCTTTGTCACAAGTCTCTCTTTTCGAACACACGTCACCCCATGCGGTCTGTAAACCTCTTCGCTGACTTTGCAAATACATTGTGCTCTGATAATGCTACATTTTCCCGATATTATAGGGCTTATGTAACACAGTGCTACACTTCTTATAGCCTGGCTGTTCAGTTGCCGACATGGATATCGTGTTCTGTTCATGGTGCCACCGATTTTACCTCAAGGAGCAAGCTGAATTTATACCAAATCGACTTGTGATATCTCGGGGAATATATTTGGCAAAAGAAAACAAAGTCAATGGTAAACTGAGGAAGTGTTGATTTGAAACACAATAAACCTTTGAGAAATGCTACACGCCAACAATTTGCAGTGACCTGTTTGTTTAACTATTTTCTATATCTGTGTACTGGTCATGGTGCCACCGATTCTGCCTTCAAAGGAACAAGCTGAATTTATATCAAATCGACTTGTGATATCTCGGGGAATATATTTGGCTAAAGAAAAAAAAAGTTCAAGGGTAAACTGAAGAAGTGTTGATTTGAGATAAGAAATTGTACCACAATAAACCTTTGAGAATTGCTAACGAGACGCAAACAATTTGCAGTGACTTGTTTGTTTAGCTGCTTTCTATATCTCGTTGTGATTTATTCAATTCTTCATTCTGAACTGTAGAAGATTTTATAACAATGAAAATAGAATACATTAGCACATGAGATATTTCCAGTTTTAACTAGAAGTTAAATAATGAAAACATCTCTGTTCTCCGTGATATCCGTCAAATCTGCCCAAAATAGAGATTTCTTACAAGACGTTGAACTTCCAGTTTGATGTGGAAGCTCGACTGTGGTCATTTTTTTCTTAAACACGGCGGTTATCACGGATTTGACGGTAACCAGTCAGTAAATATTTATTTAATACTTCTTTTTGAATCTGTAAATATTTTTATAACAATGGAAATAGAATATATTATTATTTTAGATATTTACAGTATTAACTAGTGGAATTAAATTAATAGAACATCTCTGTTCTCCGTGATATCCGTCAAATCTGCCCAATGTAGAGAATTCTTACAAGAGGTTGAACTTCCAGTTCGATGTGGAAGCTCGACTGTGGTCATTTTTTTCTTAAACACGGCGGTTATCACGGATTTGACGGTAACCAGTCAGTAAAGATTTATTTAATACTTCTTTTTGAATCTGTAAATATTTTTATAACAATGGAAATAGAATATATTATTATTTTAGATATTTACAGTATTAACTAGTGGAATTAAATTAATAGAACATCTCTGTTCTTCGTGATATCCGTCAAATCCGCCCAATGTAGAGAATTCTTACAAGAGGTTGAACTTCCAGTTTGATGTGGAAGCTCGACTGTGGTCATTTTTTTCTTAAACACGGCGGTTATCACGGATTTGACGGTAACCAGTCAGTAAAGATTTATTTAATACTTCTTTTTGAATCTGTAAATATTTTTATAACAATGGAAATAGAATATATTATTATTTGAAATATTTACAGTATTAACTAGTGGAATTAAATTAATAGAACATCTCTGTTCTCCGTGATATCCGTCAAATCCGCCCAATGTAGAGAATTCTTACAAGAGGTTGAACTTCCAGTTTGATGTGGAAGCTCGACTGTGGTCATTTTTTTCTTAAACACGGCGGTTATCACGGATTTGACGGTAACCAGTCAGTAAAGATTTATTTAATACTTCTTTTTGAATCTGTAAATATTTTTATAACAATGGAAATAGAATATATTATTATTTGAAATATTTACAGTATTAACTAGTGGAATTAAATTAATAGAACATCTCTGTTCTCCGTGATATCCGTCAAATCCGCCCAATGTAGAGAATTCTTACAAGAGGTTGAACTTCCAGTTTGATGTGGAAGCTCGACTGTGGTCATTTTTTTCTTAAACACGGCGGTTATCACGGATTTGATGGTAACCGGTCAGTAAAGATTTATTTAATACTTCTTTTTGAATCTGTAAATATTTTTATAACAATGGGAATAGAATATATTATTATATTAGATATTTACAGTTCTTACTGGAAGTATTTGTTAATTAAGATTTCTCTACTCTCCGTGATATCCATCAAATCTGGCCGATCTAGAGATTTCTTACAACAGGTTGAACTTCCAGTTTGATGTGGAAGCTCGACTGTGTTCATTTTTTCTTGAACAAGGCGGATATCACGGCTTTGATGGCAATGAGCCAGGTCTGTCATTTTTGCACTTCTTTTTTTAAAACTGGTCGACATTCAGCATTTCTTTCTTAACATAGCAGGTTTCACGGATTTAGTGGAGACTGAACAGAAAAGGAACGTTTGGGCCTTTTTTTGTCGTTCCCTTAATTCAGGTGGCAAACCACACAGTATCGCTCTTAAAAATAGATCCCAACTTCAATTTTCCTCGAAAAGTATCCAAACACAGTTTTTACCTTTTGCCTTATTAGACAACACCACTATAACGAGCATCAAATGGTTAATTTCAGAGATAAATTGAAAGTTTGAAGAGGAACAAAATTTTTGGGAAACGATCTTCTTCTTCTTCTTCTTCTTCTTCCTCTACCTTTTCCTCTTCCTCTTCTTCTTCCTCTTCTTCTTCCTCTTCCTTTTCCTCCTCCTCCTCCTCCTCCTTCTTCTTCTTCATCTTCTTCTTCTTCTTCTTCTTCCTCCTCTACCTTTTCCTCCTTCTTCTTCTCCTCCTCCTCCTCCTC
>JAEMWC010001432.1:0-7500 GCA_016490735.1 Pachyseris speciosa
CAAACAACAACGTGAAATGACCAAATTTAGGTTTTGGCGAGAACGTGAGCACATGATGGCAAGTTTTTCTGTCTTTTTCTTTACTTTAACGCCGTTCATAGAAATTTAGTTCCTGGATAGCTCGCCGACATTTTACAAGTTGAACAAATTAGAATAATTGCGAAAGTGCGAAGTAGCAACGTGAAATAACAAAATTTTAGGTTTTTCTCGAGAACGTGGAGCGCATAAGACAGTAAATTTCTCTTTCTTTTTCCTTACTTTAACCCCGTTCGTAGTAATTTAGCCTCTGGATATTTCGCTAGCATTTTCCAAGATAAACAAATGGAATAATCGCGAAAAAAATTGCAAAAGCGAAGAAGTTATATTTTTGTAATGACGTTTTCGTTGCCGTCGCAGTCCTCGTTGCTATAGCTCCCTAACCCTAACAGCTGACGCGTAATGAGTCAGTCGTCTCTATGACATCAGAACACGCACAGTCGTCAAAAGAAATATGGTTCATTGTCGAAAAATGAGCCGCTATTCGGGCGACTGATAGTTTCAAAATCACGAGTTCGCATTAATCTCGAATTGCATGAGTAGGTCGTGTGAGTTTATTGAAGCAATAGACCACAAGTTTCTATGGTTTATAGGCTGATAAACCACGCGGGATGTTGGAAGAACACTCGAAGAGATTCGTGAATCACGAGACGCAGACGCGAAATGACTTTGGTTATTATATAAAGTACATTCAAGAAAAATTACGAATTGCTCGAGTCGTGTGATTTTTAACTTAAATTCAACAAATTAAATTCAACATTACGCCAAAAATCATTCCAAAGTATTGAAAAAATCACTTTGTGTCTGTTTTAGACGATTTGTACCCGTCGAAAAGTCCCATTTTCCCACGGTTTTGACTGTGCACCGTTGCCATAGAAACGTGATAGGTAATCCGGTGGAGTATAATTTGGGATTGATTGTACTGCTCTCCCACCAATGACAATGAGTAATTTTTGTTTAAATGTACTATAATGACCAGTACACTAGCCTGCATAACAGGCGCTTATTTAGCGAGCGCTCCATCTCTCCCGCTTCGCGCTCGGCTAAATAAGCGCCTGTTATGCAGGCTACAGTGCCACTGACGTGTGAAACGGGAATAGCCTCACACTGTATGGAAGAAGAGATAATTAGGGTGTTAAAATAAATCGCAAGGTGATTGCTGACTGTGTGCTTATACACTGTCACCATAGTTCGGCGATCGCGTCATTGGGCAAAAGCGTTATGCACGTGTTATCGGCTTCCCGTGTGGGTCGACTCCCACGCTAACCAGAGAGGGATTGTAAAAATCACTCCATCAAACTTGAGGAATTTCCCGGTGGGTCGGGGAATCCCTTGGTGAGGTGTCAGTCTCAGCAGATAATCCCACTGACATCCTTTACAAACTTGTGAATTCCCCTACCCATTAATCTTTGACCCCCTACCCTCGAGTAAAGAATCCCATCTCCTGTGTATTCTCCCACATATCTCCCTCTTTGGCCGGGATCAACCCCACGGGGAAGCCGTTGGCCTTGTGTCCTCCCCACTTTAAACTAGAAGGGGACGACCTGACTCAGTCCATAAGGGTTTTATCATGACCTCATTACTGGGTTAGTGTTTTTATCATGACCACTCAGAAGATGTGGTTTTCATAAGTAAAGCTACGAATTTCCACAGAAAATTTTATCCAGTTGGTTTTTATCTATTTTCATCTGGTTTTAATTAAAGTTACGCGACGCGACGAAATCCTCAAAAATCGTATAAGCGTTCCTTTTTAACAGGACCCGGTGCCACGGCTTTTTCCGGCCCCGCTCGCACTAATGCGTACGGCCCTCATACGGCGATTTTCTCAATGTAGTTTTGCAATGCGCGCGGGGGGCTTTACAGGTCATACGATGAAATACCTGTCAAGTGTCACGTTGGCGCAATACCACCTCAATGCACCCTTGTTAGGTGTTACTTCGGCAAATTGACTCCCTTCTCCACCCCCGAGTGATCCCTGACAAAATTTTGTTCGCACGCTGATGCTGGGTACCAAAATGACCCTATATATGCCGTTGGTTTGCTCGACAAGACGTTTTGTGGAAATAGTAGACTGCGCGTAGTCTCTAATTTCGGCGATGGATGTGTGGGCGGGGGAAACACACACGCTCGCGCGAATTGGCGAGAAGACTCGACTCGAGGGCAACGCCGAAAATTGCTTCCCTCTCGTCGAGTCTCCTTGCGCGTGGATTTCTCCCGTTTCACAATCCATCGCCGAAATTACAGACTACTCGCAGTTTATGGAAACAGCCCCCTTAGAATGCGCTAGTCTCTTATTTTTCTTTCTCTGGTCACTGGCGAAGTACAGATCGGGAAACGACAATCTCAACGGAATGGATGCCGTACTATAAACGTCAGGTGCTAACTTGATTTACATGCGGTCCAAGGTCACTCTCTAGAAGCTCCGTCGTCTGACACTGATACACGGATCCTCTTAAAATCAGGTTAGAGGGTGTGTTTACATGATACCGGGGCGACTTTCGCCCCGGCGCGAGTTCACTACGGTTCCTCTTGCAGCTCTGTATTCGTTTACATGATACCGTCGCGAGATTTTGCACAGGAAACGAAAATTCTCGCTCCTGTGCAGGAACCGGGGTGAACTTCGCGCCCGGTCCGACATGACATTTTTCGGTGGTGTACCATGTAAAACGAATACAGAGCTGCGAGAGGGAAACCGGAGTGAACTCGCGCCGGGAAAAGTCGCCCGGCATGAACCCTCACCCCGGTATGAAACTCGCGCCAGTGTGGAGTTTTCTCATGTAAACAGCCCCTAATTCAGAGAGTATAAAAGCAAGTATGTATTGTACATAGGAGAGACTAAACGACGTTTAAAAGACCGATTTAATGAACACCGCCGTAATAGATAACCCTAACACCAAATCTAAACCTACCCCAGTCGCGGAACATTTCCTCTCCTCTAACAACACACTGCTAATGACATGCAATTAATCCCCATTGAGAAAATATTTTCTAACAGAGACTCAATCCGTAAGGCCAGGGAAGCTTTTTTAATTTCAAAAGCAGAACAATTGATCCTGAAGGTCTTAACATCCGCGAAGAAACATGTTAGTTAATTTTTTCTTATAAGTTTCTCTTTTTTTAGACCTTTTTTCTAGTATTTTATTTTACACTGTCAATCATTTTAGTTTTACGTGTTTCCGGTATATAACTACATAAACACCCCTTCCAATGTAAATTCTCATTGTACCTGAAGAAGGCTGGTTTGGCCAGCCGAAATATAGTACACAAAACTTAAAACCATTCTACGTTGTATCGGCCCTTGCTTTTATACTCTCTGTTGATTTTATTACGCCGATCAGATCACCAGTTTGATCCAACGTATCAGCAGGATTATTGTCCACGGTTGGTTGCTTGATGAACATTTGATACCTAATTGAGTCAGGCTTTCGAGCCACTTTAAATTTTGGCAATTTAAACCATGGCCCTACCATGGCCGACCTTCATCAACAGATGGTTCTTAATAACTTAGGCCATGCACCATATTGGATGCATCATCTAGGATTTTTCTAGTGTCTACATACAGTTATCAGTTTAAGTCTTTCTCCATAATCCACAGGCACCCCAAGTTCAACATATAAGAGCGATAAACCTGACTCGTAATCATATATGGCATGTATGGTTTATTACACTGTTCGAATTACATAAAGGTCTGCGTGGGAATGCAACGGATTTGCTTTAAAAAGTAGAAATACTACATTGTCTTAAATACTGAATCATCTTATTATCTCGATACACTGTGTATTCCATGTTGTCTAGTAGCTTCACTGGAAGCCGTTTGAATATATCCACCGGTAAGAGAAACGCTATCAATGTGTGAGTTTGGGAGCCTGTGTGCACAGTCTTGCTACAAAATAGTCTCATTAGTGTTCGTAAAGGAAAACTCCACTGTTTAAGCAAATTGCCTTTTGAGTATCCAAATTTATTTGAAAAAAAATGTGGAAATAATATTTCAGTGTCAGAGAAAATGAATGACTTCTATAATCAGCTTATTTACTTTAAATTTTCTGTGGGCCTCCTTTTTCATGACGCCACAGGCTACCCAGTAGTTTAACACTGTTTTACAACAACCACACGACACCATAAACTCCAAAAATGGTGACGGCGGGCAATTTAAAAGCGAAAATAAGCTATATAGATATCAAGAGGCATAATATTATGCCTCTTGATAGATATCCAATATTTTTTAATATTAAGGCGGGAGTTAACCTAAACATCGTTTTTTAGCCGCTTCATACGGATTTCATGGATTTCTTATTACTTTCACTTTAAGGTGGTATGTACCTCAAAAAATGCACTTTTTCAACAAGCTCTTTTACAAATGTAACCAATGCACCTTTAATCTAGACCACAATACAAGTTTATTTATGTGCTTGTTTGCCCATTATGTTGGGTGTGTTATGTTAGGTGGGCGGGGCTTTACCTGCTGTAAGGTGTCTCTACTATAACATTTCTAACTCTTAAAGTTTTCAACAAAACTTTGAAACTTTCAGGAAATAATCTTCAGGGCACTGCTATGCAATAAACTAAAAAAAAATGCCATATTGCACTATTAGACTGAAAATTTACACTATCATTTTCCTGAGAAGCCAAAATTGACACAAACTTCAAATTTTAAAATTTTGATTTTTAAGAGCCATTTGGACCAAACTGGCTATCTGTAGTTCATTGCATGCAAAATATATACACAAACTTCTCTGAAAAAATTAGACAAATCCATCAAATCCTTATAAAAATATCACTGTTTACAGTTTTCGCAGTTTCGCAAAATTCTAAATACTGAGAAAAGGGCTTTAAAAGTTTTTTAAAATTATTTATCAAGAATTTTAACACAGAATATATGTCTAAAATGTCTAAAACTGTCCAGAGGCATAATTGGGACCCTCTGCCTGCTTTGTTTTGTCATCTTTTCTTTTTCTTTGGCCCCTGAGAACTTTTTTCTTCTTTTGGTGTCACCTTGGCTCTTTCTCTGTGCCAGGCGAACACGTGTTTGATTCTGTTGTTGGCATCCAGCTTCAGTGAACTTTCCTGGAGGAATGCCCAGAGCATCAAAAAGCTTCAAAACAGCAGAAGTGCCCATAGCTTCAAAACAGCAGAAGTGCCCATATGAAGTGTGCAACAGCATCATAGAGGCCATCTCAAGAATTTCTCTACCACATAGACTTCCTTGGGAATCCGTTGCCACACCATGCAATTTAGCGACTCATTTTGATTTGGGGTTTTCCCGTGCAAGCATTTTCCAATAAGCTATCATCACTGAGTCTCACATACTCAGTGTGAGCTTTGAAATAACTGGCAAGGGAAGTCCAGGGTCCATGTTTGTATAGGCTTATCTTGTTAGCCTATCTTGCTGGTACCGGCACCAGCTTGTGCTGCCAGTGGGCAATGGTCGTGAAGTGGGCGGGACTCACTGGAAGCACAGTGCATAAGACTGGCGTGAATAGCTTTTTTCATTCCTGCCAATTTCCCACATTGGAACGAATGGCAATTCCATAGTAATTTTGGAGCTTATCAATGGTTCCATCTGTTAACTTGCCTCTTCCCCCCAGGCTGGGTTTTTCACGTTTCAACTTACGAAGTGCTGTGCCACACCTTTTCTGCACATGACCAATGCACTCTCTTTTTTCAACAGTAATGCCAGAAGCTTGATAAACGTCCTTACTTGTGTGAAACTTTTTGCTGTCGCCATCTCCATAATACTCGTGTAGCGCAAGTTATGAAGCTCCACAGATCGTTTAAATATACGGTCAACACCTTCAGGTTCCATGGCTGGGGCAGGACTTTTAAATTGGCTTTGCATGCAATATGGTCTGCTTTCCATCTCTGGTATTCTTCACTGTTCTTGTCTAAATGTTCATGCAGCTCACACTGCTTACATGCCTGGCTAAGGGCCTCAACATCAACAACTTTTCCTGTGTCAATAGAGATCACAGTTACACAGCCATTTCTTGATGAAAATCTCTTTCTGCCATGTCCCATCACAAGAACACACCACAATTTACAGGCTCAGATCCAGCAGAATCATTTGGCTCCTTCAGATTCCTTACTTCCTCAGCTGCATTACTCATGCTTTCTTTTGCAATAGATCGCAAACAAGATGTAATAACGCCGGAAATCTTCGAATAATTTTTCGCAGCTGGGGGTGGGGCATTGTTCATTAAAGTAAAAATTTTTTGTGCACCTGTACGCCCTTTTCCGAGGGTTCTCATACCATAAACAAGACGTCTGTTTACCTCAAAGCTCTTTCCCTGCTGTTTGGAGTATAAAATGAATATTTCCAGCCACAATTTTCGCATAATAAACGCAGGCTCGAGGCACAGCCCTTCCTATTAATTTCGTCTTCCATAAACAGAAGATCTAATTCACCACATTGATGACATCCCAACATCGAGAGCACATTGCACAATACTTCCATGTCAAAGAACCTGAAGCCTGTAATCGTAGGCCCACTACTAGGTGATGTTTCATCAGGCTTATCCACTGGCTTCTTTTCTTCGGTGTCCTCTTTGAGTTTCCGGTAAGAGGCAGACAAAGTTTCCTTTTCCTGATGATCGGGCTCCCGATCGTCAGTTGAAGTATTCGGCGATTTAAATTCATCTCCAAGCCCATCAGAACCATTTCCTCCATCTACACCGTCTCCCTGATTGTGTTTGGTGAATCTATTGCCGTAAAACTTACGTTTCTTTCGTCTTTGAGAAGAAAACTTGGGTTTTGCCATTCTGTAGCAGATCGTTCCACAATTTGGAAAACAAAAATGGCGGCATTACGTCCAACTTACATCAAAACGAGGTCAGAAGCTCAGAATAGGTACCAGTCTCCCAGAGGAGAATAGTGGCGGGACTACGATCCTGTCGCGAAAACTGACGCGTAAATAAACCTGTTTCCATGGCAACGAATCGACATGTCCTTGTTTGAGCTGAAATATTTCTTTTTCCGTTCAGATATTAGCAGAAAAACCCCTCTCAGAATAAAAACAAGGCATTGAAGGTTTGAAAATCAATAAAAAAAATTTTTAACCAATATTCGAAATTTTTGCGTTTTTTGAGGTACATACCACCTTAATGGATTTCACGTTTATATCTCGTTCGCTTTTCAAGCAATCAAAAATCCCTCTGCTAATCCCACAAAGCTATGTTGTGGGATATTTTGTGAAGTTTTTGGTGATTTTTGGTATATTTGGGAAGAGATAAGTTTTCTCAAAGGTTAGTTAAATTGAGGGAAATAGGAAATTTGGAAGATTTAATACAGATTTAAAATTGGAATTTGAAGTTAGAAATTAGCAGACCAACACCAAACAGTTCCTCAGCAACCTGCAGTGCCATTGTGGGGTGTCAACTAACTGGAACTGCTTCAAAACAATTTTACTCCATTACAATCTCTTCTTCAAACTCCTTCGAATTTCACACAAATTCACATTTACCCTCACCT
>JAEMWC010001432.1:20000-65000 GCA_016490735.1 Pachyseris speciosa
GCAGTCAAAAACGTGAGCTAGCATTTTCAGAAAGAAAATAGTTTCCTAGAGAGCTCGAGGAAAGTTCATTTCAGCTTGCATTTTCTCAAAGGAAGATTTTGTTCCCCAAAATGTTCGGACAATTAAAATTTCAGCTAGAGAATCCGAACAGATGAACTTCTTCTAGCTTATGAAAACATCACGTTAAAGTGACTTCAAACACCACAAGGTACTTAAAAATGCCTTTCTACAGCTTTTGGTTGATTTGGCTAGTTGGGTGCCCCTGCCAGTATTTTTTTTTAAATTAAAGTATTCTGCTTTGCTGCTCTTCCCTACATTAAAGAGTTATATTTCCCACTGTCATCTTAATACACATACACAGTAGATTTTACTTCATGATGTGGCTTGGAAATGTCAGTTGCTTTGAAACCATATTCAATAAAGTATTGAAGCTGTTGTCTTGGAATGTAAAACTTTGGACGTCCTCTTATGCACGTGTCATCGGCTTCCCCGTGGGGTCGACCCCGGGCTAACCAGGGGGATTGTAAATTAGTCAAGCAAACTTGAGGAATTTCCCCGGGGGATCGAGGAATCATTCAAGACAAAGTCCCCTGGGTGAGGTGTCTCTCAGCTGAAAATCCCGTGACATCCTTTTCAAACTTGTGAATTCTCTCACCCCCTAATCTTTGATCGTAAAACAATGTCAAGATTTTCCCCAACCCTCGGGCAAAGAATCCCATCCATCTCCTTGTATTCCCCCACATATCTCCCTGGTAGACCCGGGGGTCGACCCCACGGGGAAGCCAATGACATGTGCATTACGCCGGCTTTAATCACTAGAGGTGCATAACTTGCACCGGTTTAAATAATAGTCTGTTGAGAATGGCAAGCCATTTGCTGGGTTTACCTCAGTATGAAAACCTAGGGAGGTTTTCATTGTTTTATGAGGTATTATTTTGCTATTGCTATTGCTATTGTTTACAGTTGTTTTAAGCATGGGCTCCTGTTTTAAGTCATTAGTGAATTTGACAAGTTTTACACCGAGGTCGAGCGCAATTGCTGGGCCTCTTGTAGACGAGGCAGTAGGCTTTCTTCAAGATTTCCTCCAAGCCTCAAAAGCACGGAACTGAGCCTTTCAACTCTGTATCTAGCAACGTCAATGTTATTATACACATCTCCTTACTCAAGCTTGTTAACGCCAGTTAAAATGCTTCTCAAATATTGGGTTATCAACTCAAGCGGGGAATCAGCTCGAAGTTTTAAACTGTATGTCATGTAATGCACATGTCATCGGCTTCCCCGTGGGGTCGACCCCCGGGCCTACCAGGGAGATGTGTGGGGGAATGCAAGGAGATGGATGGGATTCCTTGCCCGAGGGTTGGGGAAAAACTTGACATTGTTTTACGATCAAAGATTAGGGGGTGGGGGAATTCACAAGTTTGAAAAGGATGTCAAGATGATTTTCTGCTGAGAGACACCTCACCCAGGAGACTTTGTCTTGAGAGATTCCCCGACCCCCGGGGAAATTCCTCAAGTTTGTTTGACTGATTTTACAATCCCCCTGGTTACCCCGGGGGTCGACCCCACGGGGAAGCCGATGACATGTGCATAATCATTAGTCGTATATCTCCACCCGAACACGAAATCAAGGCTTAGGGCCAGTTTACATGGAGGGAGGTTGCCCCGGCTAACCGAGTTACCCGGGTAACCGAGCTACTCTGGGAGGGCCAACTTTTCATACGTTTCTTTCGAAAACGCATTGAAACGTTTACATGCTCGACAGGGTAGCCCGCCTTACCGAGGCACCCTGTCTACTTGCCCGGGACACCCTTCTAGGCGGGCTATCTTTTTGCCATGTAAACGGTTCGTGCCGGGTTTAATATCCCGGCTAGCGGAGGTGAGAAGACCGTGAAAGCAGCGATATATTCCAGGTATGCTTTTAAAGTTAACTGCCCCTGGTGACAACGACCAATTACCAGAGTGCGAAATAACGACCCTACACACTAAAAAGCGGTCGCTAACGTAACGAGCGATCAAAAATTGAACTTACCGTTAAAAAAGTTTCCTTTGTCCGCCATCTTGTTTGCTGTTCTCACGGCCGCTCTAAAAATAGCCCACTGACTATCCCGCTTAGTATGGCGTTCCATCCCCGCCAAAATTCAACTTTGTATTTTTCATTGTACTTTCTACATTTTATCCTACATAGAACATTTCAACTTCCATTCTCAACATTCAACATTGTAGTTGTTAGCTTCGACATCCAACATTGGCTTTTTCGACATGCAACTTATGCGAAGAAGACGTAGTGAAAGCTTTCAACATCCAAGTTCTCGTGTTCGACATTCAACTTTTCGTGTTCGACATCTTAGTTTTTTAATTCAACTTTCGTCCGCTGGTTAGCGGTCGGTCAAACTGTGGGCTCATCGACCCGACTCACTACCCCTAGAGTCAACCGCTCAGTGACTTTCCATTGGAGAAGATCCAGGAAACACTCTCCACCCCTAGACAGTGGTTTCAAGACAGTTTCTTGGAAAAACAGGATCAACGGATTAATGAATCACCGAATCAAGGAGCAGTTCAAAATAAATAATTACATAAATTAATAGACATGCATATTATTGATTGTACCCCAACCAAGGTCTCACGTATGCTCAAGTGCGTTGTGTTTAGGAAGAGAAAATTTGGCATAAAAGCGTTTCCGGCTTCAAATGTGAATAAATATTATATATATAGATATTATAAATATAATGAATAAAAAGCCATAACACTTTGTGGAGTGCAGTTTTCGCATACCGAAACTCGGAGTGAATTCAAGATAGTGGACTACATTAGCTCCGAACTACTTGGACAGCTACGACTGCGAGACATACAGCTACAAAGCGACTTCCCTATCGGTAATTCACTTATGCATATGCTTCGAAATTAGAGGGAAAAGAAATTTAATGCATCTTATGTGACTAAGATGTGCTGCTCTCTGTATTGGCGAAGATGTAACAAGGGGCTAGATTCACGTGGAATTTCTAAATTATCCTGAATGCTCGACTTTTTATTTATATATGTATAACATGCTGGTATGTGATTGCATATCTGACTTCCGGTGCCATAAAAACACGAAGCCATTTTGGCGGCTGCCGATGTGAACATCAAATTTTTTAACTTCATCTCGTCAAATTTGTAAACTCTAATCCTTGAAGGAAGAGCAGATGGAATGCCGCATCTGAAGGTTTTGCGGTACTTCGGTACTTCCGACGGGATTTTACAAGAGAGGCATTTACCAATTGATTTCATTTCCAATTGATACCGAAAGTGAAAAATTGCATCGCCCAACTGAGTTGTTGTGGTCAGTACCGTGGAGTATACACGGAAGCAACAAGTCGAAAATCTAAAGAAGACAGATTGTAGAAGCAGTTCTTACTCTTAGGAGATTTTTTTTAAGAATATAACTGAGAACTTGCGAGGAAGAGCTGTTATTTTTTTTGCCACCGATAAGAACAGCATGCAGAAAGTTTATTCCCACACTTTAGATCACTTCCAATAAAATAAATGATTCTGACGTTTGACCCACTTTTTTCACTGAATTCTCTGTTTCTCGACAGCTTCCACATCGGAACCACACTAAAGGTTAAGCATGACTCGCTATACTAGTTGCGATGATTTCGCTGACCGCATTCGCCTTAAAGTAAACTTGTAAATCACTTTTTTCTGAAAGCCGCAACAATTCCGGTAAAATCTGAGGCATGGAGCTGACTTGATATTCCATCTGTTCGTGAAAAAGTTTAGTTTTTAAAAAAATCACCTTTACAAGTTACCGACTCAACTCTGCCATGCAAAACTCAAACAGACAACGACGCGAGTCGTAACGTTTGTATACTGAGCTGTAGCTAGTATGAGGCGAACCGAGACACTTGCCTCAGTAAATATATTTTTTTTACATTACATTTTCCTTCTTTGTGTGTGTGTCTTATGAAGAAGAATCCAAGCAGGCTGTGTCAGTAGTTTCACAGAGTCGTAAGCCTTTTTGATGTTCCTGTAACAGGATATAATATTAAAAGTAATGTTAAATTAATATTAAAGAGGTGTTTGTTCGGTATACTATGCCTCGGTGACAATTTTCGTATGGCTACGGCCAAGGAATGTCTGAGTTAAAATCTATGACGTAATTTGTTCGCCTATACGGTGTAATCCAATTTTCTAGGCCAGAATTTTCTGAAATTCCAAATTTTCTAGCTCTGATCCTTGATCCTTTATCCTTGATCCAGTGATCCTTGATCCGGCGATTCATTAATTTCCGGTTTTTCCAAGAAACCGTCATGAAACAATACTGTCTAGGAGTGGAGAGTGCCTCCTGGGCCTACTCCAATGGAAAGTCACTGAGCGGTTGACTCTAGGGGTAGTGAGTCGGGTCGATGAGCCCACAGTTTTGACCGACCGCTAACCAGCGGACGAAAGTTGAATTAAAAAACTAGGATGTCGAATACGAAAAGTTGAATGTCGAACACGAGAACTTGGATGTTGAAAGCTTTCACTACGTCTTCTTCGCGTAAGTTGCATGTCGAAAAGCCAATGTTGGGTGTCGAAGCTGACAACTACAATGTTGAATGTTGAGAATGGAAGTTGAAATGTTCTATGTAGGATAAAATGTAGAAAGTACAATGAAAAATACAAAGTTGAATTTTGGCGGGGATGGAACGCCATAGTAGCTTAGGTGAGTTGCATTTAAAGAGCGAGTCTGAAGATTATTATGACGAAGCACTGCGCCTTCCCGTTTTAAAGAGAGTATCATTTGGTCTGCCCTCCTTAGAAGTTCAAGATAATTGTTGGAGGAGATTTACACCGAAAATAAAGTAAATTTCAATTTCTCTGCACATGTTCACTGTGTTCCTACCGAAACCACTTTATGATAGTTAGTAAAGGTATAGATGTGCGGGAAACTGGCAATCATACGTCGCCGCCGAATTAAATGAAAAGAAGAAGAAAGTACCATTTCGTGTTTTAAACACGCCCACACGTTTTAGCTACCCGAGAGGAGCGACTCCCCGAAAGTAGCGTCCCTCTGAAAGTAGCGATAGGAAAAGCCTGCTAAATCCGAAAGTAACGAGGGTCGTTTGCTTACGACAAATTCATTGAAGAACGATCCAGTGGAAGGAAGGTACGATCTAATGGAATGAAAGTACGATCCAATTGAACGAATGTACGATCCAGTGGAATGAAAGGACGATCTAACTGAACGAATGTGCGATCCAGTGGAATGAAAGTATGATCCAATTGAACGGTGGTAGGATCTAATGGAACACTGGTACGATACAATGGAATGCAAGTAGCGATTAAATTGCATTTTTGTCCAGAATGCTCCTCCATAGATTTTGAGACATCGGGACCCTCTGCATTGGTTAAGGATCTTGGACTAAATAAAGGACAACGCAATTTATGACGTGAGATCTGGTCCCAGTGGCTTGATAACTTTAAAGTTTTATTGCAGGCTTAGTAGCACTACCAAAGAACGCTTGACGGGTCAACGTTCGACACTGTTTCACATATAACTGACAGAAATATTTGCGGAGTTCTCTCAAGGTCTGATAAAGGAAATCTGTGTACTCCAACTTTCCGTAATGTTTGCTACAACAGAGACCCTGCCGGGGGGGGGGGGGGAGGGGTCCCGTGTCGTTTGTCTGAATTTTTTAATCTCCTGTGTCGGTGTTTAAATTGCTCAATCTCGGCCTTGATTTCACTGTCGGAATTTTGCCGGGTCGGGATTTCATTTTATGTGCTGGCACTACTTTTTGGGCCATTTCGCTTGTCCGAATTTATCCTGGCAGGGCCTCACAACATCATTTCATAGGTAATATTTCGAAACACAATTGGTCATAAAATTTAGCAAGAATAATCAACGTTTCTAAGCCATCTTGACTTCATTTTCAAGTTTAAAAAAATACGGTTAGATCGGGTGGTATTTATAGAGTGTTTTCACTTGACGTCACGGTGGCCATGTTGGTGTTTCAAAACAAAGAAACGGTGGCCATGTTGGCGTTCCAAGCTAAACCTCTGGGAATTGAACTCTATTTTTATGCAAATACTATCTTTTGTTTCAGTTAACCAATATGGCCGGTAGTCACGTGAATGAAAACGCTTTATACTGTCAAAGTGCGAGAACATATCAGAGCTTAAGTTCTTATTGAATGCACCAATATACTTTGGCACGAATAAATGGCGTCCATTTAAACAAACAAACGGACTCAATTCATGCCAAAGCACTTATTTCTCGGGCTGCCCGCGTCTCGCCCGGGTCTAAATTACTCGGCCGGAAGTCGGCCGAGTTTGAAAATGAGCTCCGTTTTTCTTCGTCGTCGTCGAGTTTCATCCGCAAAGCTCACTTCCGGCGTGTCTGCGCAAGCGCAAGCTAAATTTAGCAGTACCTCTCGTTAGGCCCTGGGGACGAGAGCCGCCATGTTAACATCACGAACGCTAAAGTGACGATTCACCTTGTGTTTACGAGGCGTGAACAACTAATATGTAGACAGAAGAGTCAATAGGATTGTTTGCAAGTTCAACAGCGAGACGAAAGGTTTTAACATAGCCAAACTGAACTCCAGATGTTCTAGTCGTGCCCGTGGCTTCTACATACTAAACCGCTGTAATTTTGAGGGGTACGTTTTGCTGAATAACTCAAGTACGGGATATCACACTCTCCTGAGACATTTACAGTCAAGTCAGGTCAAGCGTACCCCCTAGATTACATTAATGAGTTGATTATTTGAACATTGAACCCGTTAGTCGTTTCGAATAATGCAATCATTTTTTAAATATTCGAATCAAACTTCGATTGCTGATTGGAGTAAGCGAACAAAAGATGCTCCTTACATGGGAAATCGAAGCGTCCAACATGGCGTCCAACGGTGAGTGGAAGTGATAGGTGAAAAACGGTATTGTAAATGTTATTATCGAGCAGTTTTTTTGCTTTCTACACCCCATAGAGCTTGTAGAAGTCTTATTCGTGATAAAAGGATTTCAGGCGAAGTTCTAGCAAGTCTTCTCGTCAATATTTTTGGTTGTTTACAACGCTGTACGCTATCAGCTGTGTTTAATTTCGCTCTGTACAAATTTATTATTTTTAGGATTCCTCGGAAAGAACAATGTTGTTGGATTTTAAAGGGCTAAAAAAGGTCTGCTCTATTAAAAGAGATGACAGAATTAACTCTCGTTGGTCGAACGCGTTTTTCAAACATCTACGGACAGAGTCCAATCAGCAAATGAAGTTTGATTCGAATATTTAAAAAATGATTGCATTATTCGAAACGACTAACGGGTTCAATGTTCAAATAATCAAGTCATTAATGTACTCTAGGGGGGTACGCTTGGCCTGACTTGACTGTAAAGGTAGTTTATTTACTATTTTTGTACAATATCTCAATTTCTAGACATTTTTTTTTAATGATAAGCTATTAAATTTTTTAATTGCGTGACGGGAAATCCAACTATAGAACTGGCTGCAGAAACCTTACTCTATTTCAGTCTCACCCCGCTGAATATCGTACAGTGGAGCTCAGTTGTGGAACAGTTTACCCCCGGAATTAAGACAAGCGACTTCCTTGAGAGATTTTAAGAATAAATTGAGTCGCCACAGTTTTAAGTAAGTTTTAAGTAAGATTTTAAACACGGCCTCCAAGAAAAGCAGCCTTTTGTTTTTTATTTTTTATTCTCTTGTGATTGTAATTAAGTAGATAGAGAGTTGATAATAATTAAGCTGATGGAAATACCGTGTATAAATAAAGTTATCTTATCTTATCTTATCTCCTCACATTTCACCGAGATTCCAGTAACGTTTATGCCAAAAAAATCCTCAATTCTGTAATGGTCTTAAGTGCAAGCTAGCGGACCTATATAAGGAAACAAACTCCTGGGATCAAAAGCCACTATAATCATTCATTGTTTTTATGGGTCATCATTTTCTACTTAGTCGGTTTTCTATGCCGTCGTGTATTGGGTCATCGTTTTCTAAACATCCATAACACAAGCAGTGTTGTGACTGTACTTGAAGAATGCGTTGTATTAGAGAAGGCAGTGCTACTATCTTGCTCACGCAAACTCGTTCCCAGGGCCCTCTCTCTTCCTAGGGGAGGAAGAGAGAGGACCCTGGGAACGAGGTTGTCTGCTCACGATGAACATGATGCAATAGTGAAAATGAAATATGGAAAGGAATCTTGTTATTCTAAATTTGTCATAATGTTACAACCGTGCAGGTGAATCAGTGAAGAAGGAAATTGCAATTTCTAATTGCCTTTCGTGGGAAGGCCGAGTAAAGGCCAACATGGCCTCTTGTTCTTTGTCGTCGAGTTTCATCCACAAAGCTCACTTCCGGCGTTTCTGCGCAAGCGCTAACTAATAATGGTCATTATGGAATAAGTAAACTATTTTTACCTCTAGCTATGCTGAATGACGGTGGCCTAGCGGTCATCAGTACCGCTTGTGATGCAGATGCTCCGGGTTCGATTTTTTTTTTTTTGCGTTCCTTTTTTTCATCTTTTTTTTTTTAATATGTTTTTACAAGTGTTATAATTATTGTAAGTTATAAATGGTTGAGCTGTAAAGCAATTTTCAAGGGATAGATGTTGATAGGGGTCTATGGATATACACTGCAAAGAAACACACACGAACCGATGAATGATGCCTGTTGTCACGTGTCGGAAAACGTCGATTCACCTTGTGTCTTTGAAGTCTGAACAACTAATATGTTAAAAGAAGTGTCCATACGAATGTTTGGAAGTTCAACTGCGAGAAGAAAGCTTCAGTTAACATGACCGAACTTACCTCGATATGTTTTTAATTAGACTGCCGTGTTTCCCCGTGTCCGCTCCATTAAGAGGTATTACATTTTGTTGAATAACTCAAGTACGTGATATCATACACCCCTGAGACTTTGACAGGTAGTTTATTTACTATTTTTCCACAATATCTCAATTTCTGGACATTAGTTTTTGAATGATAAGCGGTCAGTTTTAAATTGCGTGGCTTGAAACTGACCGCAGAAACGTTCGGCTTTCTTATATTTCAAATGACCCTGGAATGACGTATTTGTAAACAGTTTCACTCTGTTGATTATTTTCTCCTCACATTTCACCGAGACTCCATTAACGTTTATGCGAAATAAAACTGCATCGTTCGATAAGCGCTTTCTTTCTCAAACAAATATCCATCGAAGCGTCAAGAGGTCATTGTTCCTGCCTCTGACTCAGCTAACCCGGATTCGATATCTATTAGTGGCATATATCGCGGGCTTTTTTTCGTTTCTCTTTTTCTTCTTCCTTTTTAGAAGTGTTATAATTATTGTTCTCAATGGTTGAGCTGTAAAGCAAGTTTGTAATTTTAGGGGGATATATGTTGATAGGGGTCTAAAGAAATAGACTCCAACACAAGCTAAGCGTAATGCGTCCGATGTAAGGAAGACAGACTTCTCACTATTCTTTTGTTTAGCGCTAAATTAGGGATACAATGCTGTTTTTTGGAAGCCCGAGTTTAGGCTAATTCTAGCCTCTTGTTTAACACCTTCAAGTACGTGTTGACACACAGCATTCATTAAGAACTTTAACTTTAATATATTCTCGCATATTGACAGTATAAATACCAGATACGAATAGTGGAACAGAGAATTAACTCTGAAGTGTAAATTAAAGTGCTACTTAAAACCCATGAATAACCCACTGGGCGTTAGCCCTAGTAAAGGGAAACAGGGAACCACACGAGGCAAAGAAAAAATCTTTTGACCTCGGTGGGAATCGAACCCACGACCTCCGGATTAGATCTACCGTTACTCTGCCGACTGAGCTACAAGGTCGCACAGAGAAAGTCGGGGACGATTTTAGATGGTGAATCGCGGCGAAGAGAAAGTAAGGGTACATATGAATGTTATGCCGCGTAGCACTAGGAACACAAATAGTGGAACAGAGAATTAACTCTGAAGTGTAAATTAAAGTGCTACTTAAAACCCATGAATAACCCACTGGGCGTTAGCCCTAGTAAAGGGAAACAGGGAACCACACGAGGCAAAGAAAAAATCTTTTGACCTCGGTGGGAATCGATTTTTTCTTTGCCTCGTGTGGTTCCCTGTTTCGCCCAGTGGGTTATTCATGGGTTTTAAGTAGCACTTCAGAGTTAATTCTCTGTTCCACTATTTGTGTTCCTAGTGCTACGCGGCACAACATTCATAAATACCAGATACCACCATCAAACCTTTTACAGGTTCTAACCGTTCCCAGGGTTCTCTCCTACGCGTCCCCTGGGAACGAGGTTGACTGCGGCCACCCAAGTTTCCCTTATCAGTGTTGACATCAGCTGTCTGCCAACCAGATTTTGATATGGAGGGTGGGGTAGAGGGTATGGTATGGCAGCTGTAGGTATTGCATTGCCTTTGGGAAACAAACGCAATGAAAAAAAATGTTGAGCGCAATCAATAGACTTGAGCAGAAAACATAACAACCTTGATTCCACTAAATCCGGCATAAGATAAACAATAATTCCCCTCTCTGGTTCACTCTAAGGAACCTTCTGTAAAAAAGTAAAGGCAATGGAAAAGACTTATTACAAGATTATGTGTACACCATGCAACGTAACCAAACCCCGTACCCCATGGACAGGATTTTCTCTCAGAGACAAGGTCAAGTGGTTCTCAGAAGGAACTGTAGTTGGCTCATCTGGAATTCCACAGCTGCTCAGTAAATATGTAACACATCAATAAAGCCTGGTTCACACTAGCGACATAACGACATGGACAGAACGACACAAGGAAAAGATCAGTTTTATCTTTATGTCGTTATGTTCATGCTGTTGTGTTGCTAATATGTCACTATGTATGTTCACATTGCAAACATTTTTATCAAGTTACAGTACATACACTAACACTATCAAACTAACAGTTCATTTACTTACATTATTGACTTACAGTCCATACAGTAACATTATTACCTAACAATACACAAACTTATGAACAAAACTAAAAATAACCTTGGTATTGCAAACATAACGTCCTTTCTACGCGCAGATAACGCCCTTTTTATGTCGTTATGTCGTCAAGCGAACCAGGCTTTATACACTCTATGAGAGCACCGGGAGAAAGAAGAATGGAAACGAGACCTGCAAAGATTACTTAGTTCCCAGGACCATTCATAAATTCGCGGTCAATTATAACTGACTGCAGTGATCCTGTCAAGAAGTCTTAAAAGAGTGTGGGACCGGTAAAACTCCCAGCAGCCTATATGAGGTGTCGCTGAGAAAAAGTAGTCACACGCTATAACGTAGGAACTACTACAACTCAGATGATGTTTTCCGGCTGGAACTTGTAGACTGTTCAGATTTATGCGGTGTTAGAAAGGCCATAAACTGGACTTTTGACGTCGTGCAACTTTTGTAACCAGTTCCCAAGGCTTAGCAGCAAATAGACTATCATGTATCAGCAAGCCATCAACAGCGCGCGTGACTGGCGCGAGAAAAATAACCGAGGAGAGACTGGTGGAAGACGCCTCTTCCTCAGTTCCCCTCAGATGGTTCATGACCTAGACCATCCTCGGAGACCCAGGGGCAGATAGTCGGGATGGGACGAAGATTCGGGACGAACGAAAGTTTACAAGACAGTCGGGAGAGCCCCTGGGAACATTTCTTTATCGGACTCGTTCCAGAAGCTATTGAAATCCAGCTTCGTGATTGGGCGGAAATTTTCTGGCAAGGAATTTTTTTCTGCCCAATCGTCGATCAGCTTTTATATCGCACTCCTTTCGTGACTCCTTACACCGACAAGTAAGCGGTCAATCTGCTGTCGACCAATTTTAGTGGTTCCACTTGTCTCGTTCGTTCGACAAATTTATCCTACGAGGAACATTTTGGTGGCAAGGGACCCACAAAGAACAAGCGACAATCACTTGAAAGGAACTAGAAAAATCAAAATGAAGATCGACCGCAGGCATCGTAAACTTCACGCGAAGAACAGCATGTAACTCGGTCTCTTTCTCTGGTTACGATCATTGTTGTTTGGTTTGGGCTTTTTTCTCTGGTTTACGTACGTGGAGTGGGCCGCTCCTGAAACTCTTCGGGGCGATGAAATTTCTGTTGCACGGGCCGGACAAGTTTGCCGATCAGGCGAGAAGCACACAGCTCGGCGTTTTAAGTTATCGAACCTTGCAATCGACCGTCTCAGCTCAATTTCGAGAGAGACCACAAAAAGGCCTTAGAGAAAGTGTACAGTTACACTGTGATACATTGCAATGTTTTGGTTTTCATATATTTGACTGGTATCTGTTGACCAATATGCTTTTCTTACCAAGGTGTGCATAAAAATATTGCAGATTGCCTTGCAGTTGTGATAATTGCTAATTGTGCTAACTGCTAATTGTGTGCACATGTAAGATGCATGGTTATTTGCACAAGCTTTCCATGAACTCTTTTACCACAGTGGTGCTGAGCTCAGTTAAAAATTTAGTTTTTAAAAGTTTTAAAAACATGATTTAGAGTGGGCCTTGCTGGAAACATTTACATTATGTTGACTGTGCTGCAACTTTTAGGTAGCAAAGTTTCAGATAAAGTTGTTTACAAGTTGATGCAGGATGTTTAGTGTCTTGTATGCACTCTTGTTTTTATAAACGCTCAAGTGTATCCATAATATAACAATTATTAAATTCCATTTTTGCATGATACAGTTGTAGTTGCTGTGATTGCTAAGCCAGTGGTACACCAGGAAAAGACGATTTCTCCTGTGAGACCACACCAATTTTGGAATGGGTTCTTCCTATCACCGCCCTCTTCCTTGACAATTTTTAAAACATGAGAGAGTGCTTCCAGTTAATTAAGGAACCATGTTTTCAGTTCCTCACATAGTGTAAATGTGTCTTGTGCCGAAAGACCCTTGACAACCACCTACTGACAAATCAATCTCAACTATGCAGTTCACTGAGTCAAACAGGCTGATACAATGGTATAGCTAAGTATAGTTAAATTATTTTCAGGTAGGTTTCAAACTAAAGAACACTACACACAAACCATACCCATAACCTCAATACAGTTACAAAATATGTTAACATGGTCACTCAGTAAGATATCCCCTTTAGATAAAGTGGAAACAAAAAAACTAAAACAAAAAAAAAACTAAAATAAGAAAATAAAACTAGAAGGGATTGTTATTTCATTTAGTTTTTGTTTAGAAGTTTTCTTGATAGTGAGATGTAACTTTAAATTCAAGTTTTCAATGCAATCTGTTGGATATTGTAGTGATTATTTGACACAAACCTTATGGCCTCAGAGTTTATTAGGTTTTAGAGTAGCTGACTGGAATCTAACAGAAGGTGGCTTGTTGATGAGAATTTAAACAGCCTTCAAAAAACGTTGGAAACTATTCATTGAAAAGCAGGTGGCTCAAAATTTAAAGAAACCACTTTTTAGCCAGCTGCCAGCACTTCAGGAGAAGTCTACCTTGTACTAAATGAAATTTCCAATGAGTATACCCAAGATGAAATTACAGCCTCAGTTTCAGAGGGGGGTACAAAAAAATTTAAAATTGTTCTTAAAATTTAATTGTCCATCTGTTATCTGTTGGTCTTTCACTTTGCTTTTCTACAGCGGCCCAAAAGGGTCAATCACAAATCAATTTACCAAAACAAAAATCAGTTTCCCTTAACATGAAACAGTTTCTCAAAACACAAACAATTTCCTGAAACACAAGTCAGTTTACCATCATCATTCACTGAAACACCTGTAATAGGCTAATCACAGCAAGTGCACTGCACAAGATGTTCAGCAATACCATATCACACTGCCTAATTCTTAGGAGCTATGAAAGCCCTGTAATGCTACAAAAGGTATCAGGTCAATACCGTACCCCAATTACCATGCAAAACATCTGCCACAAATCTGCTAAGGTCTCAAAAAATTATGCTAACTCTACCAATAGTAAGGAAAACATTAAGTGTCTATATGCTCATGAGAGTGATGATGTTTGTAAAAATCTGTTTTCATCTTAACATAATACATGCCATTTTCCATTCCTTTCCCCCCAAAACACTGGAGTAGTTTCTATTCGAGTCTTACTCTATAACCAAGGTAATCACCTATTTCAAAAGCATAATCTGAACTCACATCAACGTCAAAACGGCATCTGTATGCAAGAGAATGTCAGAGTATTGGGAAACTGATTTTGATTTGATAAATTGGTTTGTGATTTCGGCCTCCGTACTTTTCCACACAAAAGCAGCCTTCAAGCCCAGTGACCTTAACCACTTAACCTGGTCTTTCATGATTGCTATAATATAAGCGGATGGAGAGACAACCACGACTACAGGTAAATTATTTTAAACTGGATTTTCTCAGGCCATATTTCAAGGTCTCTCGAAAATGAGCTGAGCTCATCTGAGAAGCGACTTGGAGTAGATTGTAAGCAGTGGAAGGTTCGATTTCGTGAGCAAAACAAAATTCAACGGCTGCGTTTCACTCGCGCGATCGGTAAACTTGCCTGGCCTGTGCAACAGAAATTCCATCGCCCCGAAAAGTTTCAGGAGCGGCCCACTGCCTGTGAGTACACCAGAGAAAAACAAAAGCTCATACCAAACAACAACAATTGTGGCCGAGTTGTCAACAATCTGCAACAACTCTTCGCGTGAAGTTTACGATACCTGCGATCGGTCTTCATCTTGATTTTTCTAGTTCCTTACAAGTGATTTTTGCTTGAGTAGAAGTTGAATTTGTCGATATCTGGATTTTGTGGGCCCCTTTCCATCATAACTTTTCTCGAAGTGTCGATACAACGATCGAAACTATGGCTGACAGCAGATTGGACGTTTGATCCTCGGTATAAGAAGTCACGAAAGGAGTGCGATATATAAGCTGATCGCCGATTGGGCAGAAAAAAATTCCTTGCCAGAAAATTTCCGCCCAATCAGGAAACTGGATTTCAATAGCTTCTGGAACTAGTCCGATAAAGAAATGTTCCCAGGGGCTCTCCCGACTGTCTTGTAAACTTTCGCTCGTCCTGAATCCTCGTCCCATCCCGACTATCTGCCCCTGGGTCTCCGAGGATGGACCTAGACCAGATTCAGTGATCAGCGCATTCAATGAAAACATGGGTTTGTGGGGGGTGTTCATTCTCGCGGGCTCATAAAAAGTGGTTGCGGTCCTTGTGATTTCACTCCTCGCTAGTCTCGCCATTCTTTTGACATCCAGAAAGAGACTGCATTGCAGCAGTCTTAGCAGTTCAGAGGAGAGATAAGAAAGAATGTGTCAAGAATGGCTAACAGGTCAAATTAATCCAAGTCGCGCCATTCTGCAAAAGGAGTTAAATCAGGCCATTCAAAAGCATGAACACTACGTTTAAGATAAATCCCACTCGAGTTACAACCCACGAATAATATTTCCCGTCCTAGAAAGAGATAACCCTAGAACCTGGTGGTCTCAGACGACAAAATCAAACTTTATCTTCTTAGGAAATCCTTTATAACCTATTCTTTATTGAATGTACTTCAGGGCGTCATCACCACGGTCTGTGTAACCACCTTACAGTTCGCCAAACCCATACCCAGTACTTTCCTGCGCCATCATCATATTAATCATTTATTGCTCTCCTCCAAGAATTGGCCTTGTTCCCGCACGCGAGTCCTTTTCACCAATTTGCCAGTGAAAAAAAGTCCGTTAGATACCCCGCCTGGTTAGTAAAACAGTGGAAAGAAATTCAATAACAATATTTCCCTTCGACGCCGATAAATATCGGTAGATTTTGTCAGATGGATTTCTTTGCTGTGTGTTAAGTGTTAAGCAGACCAAAGTGCAAAGCAGAGATTATAACTTCAGTGTCTGACTTTCTTCAGGAAAAGGAAAACGGGTTTAGCGTTTAATTCCTCGCAACGGAAATTGAAAGCTTTGTCAACCGAGTTGGCACTGCTTCATATTGTGTAATGAATTTCTTCTCGTTTAAGTCGATCTTTAATATTTCAGGTTACAACAGGGTTTCAGGTCGATTCAAGACTTACGTTCGGTGAAACTGAGATGAAACTTTTCCCAATAACTTAACAAAAAGCGAATACAATTAATGTATCATAAACTTCCTGCCTTCAGTTCGTGGCTCAGTAAAGATTATCGATCCACAACTATCCACCTCTGCTTTGGTGAATAATTGGAGTAATACTACAATTCATTATCACACATTTTTGTTTTGAAATTCAAACTTTAGGAATGTCAGTTTATCTTTCTCTCAGCTCTGGTGCTCCAGATTGACACCGGCAGTCGTTTAATTGCCGAAATATTGACAAAAACATTTGCCTAGTTTTGTAGTGTTTGGCTCTACCGAATTTCATCTAGTCAGGCGTCGCTCGTTTTATAGCATATAATCCGATGATCGCTGCGACCTAACATTCAAATGTCTGTACTGCAGCGAAATAGTTGCAATAAAAACTAATTGAGGATCCCAACACCGCCCAAGCTAATCGGATGACAACACATTTGGTCCACTCAAACTATGGGGTCTCAAACATGTCTCGTGATTGGTTCGCTTGTTAATCTGTTTGCTGGCAGAACTTTCCCTTTCGGCGTGGACCTTTCATAATAGTGTTAAACATGACATAAGTGTAGCAAGCTAGCTGACAGGTTGAAGGAGAAAACCGACAACAGATTAATCGTGTTTTTTGCTGGCAGAACTTTCCCTTTCGGCGTGGACCTTTCATAATAGCGTTAAACATGACATAAGTGTAGCAAGCTAGCTGACAGGTTGAAGGAGAAAACCGAAAACAGATTAATCGTGTTTTTTTGCGATGTATCCGAACAAAAGGTCTGTGGAAGAAAGATAGACAACAATGTGTCAAGCGAGCAGCCCAGTCAAACATCGTAGAAAAAGAAGGCAGTTTATGGTTGTTTTTTTGCTTTATGTATGGAATTCATCAACTGAACTGACTCATCAACTCTTTACTTTACAAGCTCTTGAGTATGCTATTTTGGGGAACGGTGTCCAAAAACAACTTCAGAGTTATTTACGTACGTCCCATGAACAAAACACCATTCCCACTCGAAAACACTGACACTCCCACCCTTTTAAGCCGGAACTTTCAAAACTGTTTGCCATGGCTAGCGCTTCACACACTTAGGCCGTAGCGTTCCAAACAACACGGTAACTCCTGCTCACTTCACAAAACTCCACCCTTGTTGTTTGCTTAAGACCGCCTCAACACTTCAAACTTGCAGTCGCGACACTAAAGTGCAAGGAACAGGTTCGAGTGTTTTTAGATTTTGCAATGCCATGAGAGCTGGGAAACGTGTCCCAGCTGTCTTCTATCGTGATTGAACACAGTGATGCAATTAACGTATCTTTTTTTTATAGCCACACGTCTGACCTATTTGCGACCTGTCTGGCAGCACACATTTCCCTTTTGATCCCCTCGTTTTTAGGTGGCAAGCGTTAACGTTCATAAAAACAACGTTTTGCTGCAGTTTTAAGCCATCCGTAGACAATGAAAACAGTCAACACAAAGGCATATCTTCGAAAACATTTCCTAAACCGGAAACTTTAATAAACACCTTTTCCGGGTTGTAGCGTTTTAGAAAGCGTGGACGTTGTTCTGACAAAGAAGGCCATCTTGAGAGTCACATGATCTGAACCAGTCATGCAATATGGGGGATGATCTGCGCATGCTCTTTAGAGACTTCTCTAGCGATGGGTAAACAATCGTGAGATTCTTGTGTACGAATTTATGAACGCACAGGTACGCACAAGGGTCTCAGCTATTGGAATTTATCATCACTGCTGTGTTTTGTTGCTTGCTGGGAAAGACAAAATAGGCTTGCAAAACATTTTGCACTATTTACGCATTTGGCAATGTTTGCTGGTAAACAAATGAGAAGCGCAGCTCCATAGAGAAGGGGGACACAGCGTCAGTTATTGGTTTTCCTTGACAAATAAGAGGTACATGAAACACATAGTAAAGTTTGACATGTCCTGGGCCGTAGCCAGACCAGCGAAAATTGTTACCGAGGCAATTCCGGTAAAAAGAAAATAACTGACACCTAATATTCATTTATTATTTTTCAATGGATAGCATTTTACAGGCACCTAAAAACATGCTTACGCAACCGTGAAACTAGAGAGCCAGTTTATATTTTTCGTAAGACACACACAATATGAAATTAAACATTTTTACCGAGGTAAGTGCTTTGGTTCGCTTCATGCTAGCTACGGCCCTGCTGTTATAGTATGCAATGCAAAATTTGTCAACATTAGTTTTCAGACGGGTTCACTGCCGTTTCTTTGATTCAAAATATTCTTTGCACTTTAAGCCTGAATATTCTAGTCTTTCTTCCTCAAACCTTAGAGCTGAATTTTATAAAATCACTGCAAATACTTGAGTTTGTTTATGCTTAGTTATAAATTTTTCATCTGCAGTGCACATACCATCTTACAGCGAATAGTTGTACGCGGAGAAAGACAAATGTTTTCTGAGTCTAAAAAATAGGTTATAGTAAGAACTTCAGGAGGCGGGCAGCATACTCCAGCAAGATTTTTGAGAACCAAGAGATGATCATCACGTCTTGTGAGAACTTAAGTTTATTCACAACGTACGAAAGATCCTGAAAATTTTACAGGAAACAAAGCGTTGTATATGGTGAAACTATGCAAAAAGGCAGGTAAAACTCGGAGTTAATTTCATTCGTGTCAACCGTCAGAAGTAAGAACATTTCATGCTAAATCTGTTTTTAACAAATGTTATTCCTGTGGTCACTAAATATGCAACTGCCGCCTTCAGTGTGTCTTACTAAAAACCTTGTTGAAAGAGGGCCTTGTATGTTAACATCTCTGAATCGAGTAGTTTACCAGCAGATAAACATTTCTCGGGGTAAATAATGTGCATTTGGCTTGTATTTGAGACAGAAAACAATGAAAATGAGCATCTATTTAAATATGTAACTACATAGATATTCATTTTTTGTCCGCATAGTGAAGGCTTGAATAATCGGTCGCTGCATGTAGTCGAAGTAGAATCCTTCAATTTTTTTTTAAACTAGATTGACGTCTTTTCTGAATTTGTAATTATGTAAATAGTGATATAGTTTTAGGCAATAGTTATTTAAGATAATAGTTATATCGTGTCGTTGTAGTTATTTTCTGGAAAAGGTGTGCGGTTGACCTCGTGTTTCCTTTTCAAGATGTATTTTTTTAATCTTTATTTTATCTATGAAGCATCAGGAATAAATCTGTATGTTACTATGTTATGTTATGTTCAATATACTGACCCCTTACTGGGATTTTGCAGCGATTTCAGAACTTGGAATTGGATTTGGAGCAAAACTGGGCTGGGAAATGATATCTGTACCCCCACTAAGCTCAAGACCCTCCAAACTCATCGATTAGTCCAGTCATCTGACCTTCCATTTGGCAGAATTTTATCAAGCTTTTAATCTACTCTCTTACTCGCTTGTTTCACAGGAGATGGTTTGAAAAAAAGGAAACGAAAAAAAAATTTGATCAAGAGTTTTTAAAATACTATACGAGCGGACAATGTAAAGTTGCAGTTGTTGTTGTGGCGGTGGTGATAACAGTGTACTGGTACCACAAGCAAGAGGATGCCGTCAGCAAATCTTATTTGTTAAGATTTCCTTTCGTCGTAGTTCTCTGAAAATTAGAACCTGATGCCTGGTTCATTTTCATAATCCTAATATTCTTTGTCTACAATTTACGTAGATGAGTATTTGATATATTTACTTTCTGCTAAACTTGCTCCTAATCGAATGTTTTTATCTTGCCAAGATGAACAATGACTGGCAAAAACATTTGGCGATTCAAGAGTTGCGCCTATTACAAGTAGATTTTCACTGAAATGACTCATACCTGACAAGCTTAAATTCAGAGTGAATTCAGATATGCTAAGCAGTTCTTTAATGACCAATAAATTAAGAGTCAAAAATAATATTTCCCTGGCCACGCTCGTGTGGCTGAAAGGCATGACCTTTCTGTTGAACTAAAATGCATTAAATACCACTGTAGACAAATCTGACAGAATTAGGCAGTCTTAGTTCGTAAGAGTTTTAAATCCGCTCTCCAACTTTATCTTTCTTTGACTTAATAGCATAGTGGATTGTTTTCTCCATCACGATTCGCTTTTCAAACGCTTTCGCTGACAAAACACACTGTCGTTGCACTAAAATAACCTCTTTATATACAATGTGAAGTGGTACAGTGGAAATTTACTTACAGCAAAATTTTGAATACGAAAGTAGCGGCTTTAGAATATTGCGTGCTTTTTCGCCATTTATATGGTCTTAATACCTGGTCGGAAAAAGCTGCTTAGCTGGGGCGGTGCTTTAATGAGATTTGAACCAGCGTGTGGAAAAAAGCGGAGACTGAAAAACTATACTCGATAACATGCGGTCTTGAAAAACCTCTCCTTCTTTGGCGACTGTCGGCAGAATGTTAAGAGAATGTTAAGTGCGCTATATTGGCTGTCTAGAAAGCAGATTCGCTTTGATAGAAGTCTCGCGAAAAACGCCTAAATCAATCCTGTCTTAAATAGCTGGAAGAAAAACAACACATTCTGAGTGATCAAAGCGAAAGTTTTACAATGAAATGCCTACAACGAATAGGAAACCAAATACAGGAAATATATACCGCATAAATTTGCGTCAAAGTTGGCTGTCAACTCGCCACGCACAAAAAAGCTCCTTGAAATCATTTGCGCAAGATTTGTTACCAAATACCGTATTTTGACAGATTCTTCTATTTCACTTTAAAATCCGTCACATCTGCGCACAAACAAATGTTAATAACTGGCCGCATATATTTACTCATTTCGCACTCGGGCCGTTTAAAGCGAAGAATATAACACGCTTTGAGAGATTTGAGTGCAGCTTCCACTGTATTCTAGTCACGTACAACAGGAGCCCATCTCCTGCGTACAATTATTGCGCTCCTTCAAAGTAAGAGAAAACCATTTCTATTTTCCCGAAGAGTCATCATATCTTAAACGATTCTCCCCCAAAGGGCAGAAGCCGTCGATAGAACTTCCATTTGTCACATAAGGACATGACAATGAACCACAAGTTTGTTTCGCTGATATGACAAGCAAATATCTCGTCATTCGCAAGGTTAAAGAGCTATCAAGGAAGGCTTTTATTCGTAATAGTGGTATTGTTTCGAGAAAAAGAAACGACAATCTTTGATAAACAACAAGCATGGTAGCCGTGCGAACGATAATTCGGAAAATCAAAGCACGAGCTTGTTACCAAGTTTTAGAGAAAAGTTTAGAGAAACGAGACGAAGATTAATGGGTGTGTGATATAGTTGATGCGTTTGGGGCTGTACTGTGCTAATTAGTGGGCAGGATTTACCACCACAACTCAACCTTTTGTTTACTCAGTTCGTTAAGTGTCTCGTCATGTGTAAAGAAAAAAGATGGATGAGCGAGATACGAGTTCACTAATTGCATCTTGAATTAACGTTTTTGAATAGCCAAACCTCGAATACAAATCGACGGGATTTTTAATTAACGAGATGCTCCGCGAAACAACAAGGCAGACACATTTGTTGTACAAGAAAATGTTTCTTATTTAATGTCAACTGGAATGTAACTTATCTTAAATTAAACCCTTCAACAAACATAGACAGTTTTGCGCGACTCGTTTGCGATAAAACATGCTAAAAATAATACCTTTTCCGAACAAGTTCTGTTTATTACTTAAGCAAATGTGTACTTATATTGCTGATGATGCTGTGTTAATAGCCCTGGGCTGTGCGTCTCTCTTGGGACCTTTAATTAGCGCCATAATTAGACTATTCAAAGCTGCCAACGTTCAATGCGTACCTATAAAAACTATTTTCAGCTTTGCCGATCAGCTGTTCCACTCTTAAAAAGGATGAGGTTGTGAAATCCGCAGATGTTTTCGTTTTTAACTCAGACGGCATTACGATAAAAACTTTGCTTAAAAGCCTTTGGTATTATGAATAAGAAGCGAGGCTCATCCAGAGAAGACTTGTAAAAGAAACTAATCCATTAGCTTATGCAAATTTTACTTTTGTCTCATGAATGTTTAAATCGATGGTTGTAGCGTGGCTGATTTTTTAAGTCAATAGCTGTATTTTATACAGTTGCACCAAGCCGGAAAGGATTACACGATGTGTGTCTACCGTTTGGCAGTTTAGCTGAATGTGTTGTGAATGTTTGGCATAGTCCGCACTTCACTGCCCCAATAATCTGATATTGTGCATTCAAAAGGGCTTTATTGCCGTGTGCGTTTTCTCGACCGAGTGGGCTGGCAGAAATTAAATATTTTTGATTAAAACAAACACCAAGTCATCTTATTCAAACAGAGGCCGTTACTATCTTTGGTGATTTTTCTCTCCGTAGTTGCGGCCTACCAATCAGTCGATAGCAGAAGTTTTTCCAAGATTCGATTGTCTTACCAGACCAGATCCAAAAACCTGACGTTATACCGACAACTAACGCCATGAAATATTTTATAATAAACACCGAATGGTCCGGCCGAACTTCATTTCCCCCGCATTCGGCGCAAACCACGGACCTTTCCCAGCTCTCTCTGTTCACAAATTCATAAAAGTAGCAAGCCACCACTATTGTCGCGGGGACAGTGTACAGAACCGAGAAAACCCCAATTCGAATCATAAGCTTTTCAAGTTTATCAGTCTTAATGAGTTTATCAGTTTGCATACGCAGAACTTCCCGAATGCGAACCAGTGAGTAAAAGCCGGCAATCAGAAATGAGGTCCCGAACACAAGGTAGACAAGGAGCGGTACGACTACAAACACCATGAGACTCTGAAGGTTGTGATTTCCCACAAAGCAAATTCCGCTAACGGGATCTCCATCAACGGTGGACATCGCTAACACTGCGATTGTCTGGATAGCTGGAACAAGCCAAGCTGCCACGTGAAAGTACTGTGAATAGTTCGTTATGGCTTCTGTTGACCACTTCATCCCCGCCGACAGAAACCAGGTAAAAGAGAGAATGACCCACCACAGAGAAGACGCCATGCCAAAGAAATAAATCAGTAAAAATACGATAGTGCACGAGGCAGGTCCCGATGTTTCGTACCTCATCAATCCATCCGAATCACAGGCGACGGCTTTGTGTCCTGCCACGAACCGAATGATGTAACCTATCGCCACGAAACAGTAGCAGAACGAGAGAAAGATGATCGGCCGTTCGGGATATCTGAAGCGTTGCATGTCGATAAGAAACGTCATCGAGGTTACGAGGGTAGAGATGAAACATAACACAGCCCACAGGCCGATCCAAAACGACGCGAAATTCTCTTGGTCCTGAGAAAAATACGTTCTGTTGCAAGCCATTACACAGCCTGGGACACCCCCCGTTGAAACGTCCCGCAAACTTGGTTTTGTTTTTATCTCAGTGACGGATACGAACGGTGCTCTACACGAACAGCAATTCGCTCGTCCATATCCTTGAAAATCCACACTCGGTGAATCGGTCGGCCGGTCGGTCGGTCGCGCTGTTGTTGATGTTTGGTTTGTCTCGGTTGCGTTACGACCCATGCAGATCTTCTCGCCCCCGAGTTCAGGGAAGTTTTCGCATTTCATTCTCTCGGGCCATGAAAAGCCATACTGTCGCATAAGAGGCGCACAGCCTTTTCTCGCTCTCTCGCATATGGACCGACATGGTGGAACCTCGTCCTTGAAATTTGGCTGACACATTGGAGCGTACATTGAACACAGAAAGAACTTTAGATCGGGCGAGCACTTGATCTCTACTAGCGGCCAGAACTGATGGACTTCTAGCGCAGCTTCTTCCTGAGTGTCATGGTTGAACATGTTTGGCATGTAAGTTAAATTATAGCCAATACTCTGGCACATAGGTATCTTGATCTTTTCGCATTTCTTTTCTTTGCTAACAACCACGCAGAACGCATTGAAAAACAAGAAAATCCTGAGCACGCTGATTTGTGTTACAGCCATTACGGTGGTTATTTTGAAAGTGATTTCATTCTGGCGTTTGCGAGGTGTTTTGTCAGAAATTTAGACGATTGCATGTCAGGCCTTGTCATTAGATTAGCAATATTGACAGATTCAAACGGGAACCAATCAACGACCGAGTCGCTCTCATTAGTGAACTTTGGCATGTAATTCGCACATGAGTGAATAGAACTTTTAAGCTCAGGCCATTAGCGAAAGAAACGCAATTCCTTGGAAATTAGGGCTTCATCAGTCCTATTCTCTTGAGTTCATCTGCCTTTGTGGTAGAGTTGCACAAAAGATCTGTTGTTTTGCCTTGGCGTTCTACTAAGGCGGCGTTTGATCTGCTGTAAGCCGCTTGGCGCTACCTTACTAGGTGTTCTGTGGGATGTTTGCCCACCAAACAGAATGCAAATATTTCAAGGCTTAAGCTTAGCAAATATTTGCTCACGGATTACTGGCCAGATATTTCTAGATCTGCATATCTTTTCTCACACGTACTATATCTCACGCCTCTTCGCCATTAACACACTGTGATAGTAAACCGTTGACAGGCGAACAAAAGACTTCAGGCAGAGGCCATCGATAAGTACCGTCCAAGCGCAGAGCACAATATCGCTCCAAATTAAATAATTGCAAGTCTCAGAGCTTTTAAAAGCACAGCACAAACAATTTTTTAACCCATGGATTTCAAAGAAATCGATTAAAGGCATATATTTATACGTGATATTTTGTGGACGTTAAATTTACTGCAACGCATCCGCAGTTTTCAACCGCAAGCTAAATGATGATTGTCATCACGGAAACTGTCACACTGGGAGGAGACCAAAGATGTGATAACTAATGTTTTATAAACTGACAACATTTGTGACGCTAATGAAATGCGTGAGGCCATTTGCAAGCACTTAACGAGCCTCGATAGCCAAGCGTCTTGCTTTCATTTCACACGCGAAGAAAAGCGAACGATCACAACAACAGAAAAAAAAAAACATACACTGTATTTCCGAATTCTGGCTTTGCGTGCTGCCCTGGAAAACCTCGAAAATAAGACGTTTCCGACTGGCTGAGATTTTTTTTAAGCATTAATTCCAATATCGGTCTAACATTTGATTGAAAAGTGTCTCGAGTGTTTTTATCCAGTACGCATACGTTCTCTTAACGATGAATAAAGAGCTGACCTGTATTGACAAAGTGAATTTTCTCTAAAGGTGCAAATGTTTCGTCTGTGACCGGCTGTGCTTGTAATTTAAAGTTAACTCGCTACAGTGAACGAGATTTAACATCTCTGTGCTTTCATAACAAACTGAATAAAGTAAACACTCGTATAAAGTCAATGGAACGGTAAATATAAAGTTCTGCGCCAGCGACCTTGGACAATGTCAGCAACCACGTGAAGATGATTGTGGTTTTTTTATGCAGACAACTTAATGCTAAGAGTTCGTGCTTAGCTGTTACTTATAATGTCGCCTTTAAATTATCCATTACCTCTACACCAACAGCGATTCGCTTTAAACGCTGAATTTTCCTTTTACATCTGCCGTTGCTTGTTTACGTTTTTCATATTTACAAGATTATAAGTTCTTTTTACGGCGCCAGTGGGACAGACCGGCCATAATTTACGGTCAGGAAAACTTTTGTCTTTCAAATTTGCCTTCTCTTGTTTCAAGAAGTGCGAGTGAATTCATCACAATGAAATATCGAAAAATGAGTCCCCGCCTCCAGTACTGGAAAAACAATAGCACGAGAGTAGTGCAAAGGAAAAGGGAACTCATTTTGAATGGCAATAAACAAAAAGGACACAAGGAACTTGTTATGGTAGATTAGGTGCCTCAAGGACTGGACGTGTTTTGCTAATTGCTTTTTTGGGATGAAAATGTTTGAAATTATTGCTGTCAGTTCCCAGAGCACAATATTTCAAAGAGGATCATTTTTACACGTGCAATATACCGAAATGTATCGCGGTTGTGCACAAAACGATATTATCGTACTCGAAGGAAATTTATCGGATATTAAAAGAAGAACAAATATTACTCAGGAATCAAAATAATGAAATATTTCGTACAACAAATTTCGAAACAAAAAATGCATTGAAAGATAATCGGATCAGACTTGATTCTGACATAAGTCTGCCAAAAAAAGCATGCTGAGAGCTGGCGCAAACAATTCTACTTCGTCTTAATTTAGTTAGGATATGACAAAATGGCATGCGGGAAATGGGGAAATAATAAATCGAACCTATGAATGATTTTTTTGTGCGGCACTCCAACAACAAACATTAAGTTACGTAATTTACAGATTAGATACGTCTTTCTCTAACATTCGATTTGAACTTGAAGATGGTTTGGTAGCAAAGAAAACCGCCTTATAGATTCCGAAATAAACACTGAAGGAAGGGGCATGCTTGGGGTCTGGGTACAAGTTAGTGTCATTCTCGTCCCAGAGCTCCGGATTTCTAACTTGCTTACTTTTTCACATCAAATCACTTGTTACCAGGCTAAGCCAAGCAAAACCAACAAACAAAATGTTTATCGTCCCCACCCGCGTCTTTTTTAGCGGGCCGAGTCATTTTATTTATAAATAAATAGAAGAAAAAGTCACAGGCGCTACATTCACTTCGTAACCCAATCTCTGTCAATATTTATTGTATTTGTATTTATGGGTCTCGGAAAGAGAACTGGATCAGCTGTCATTCACATGTTTTGCAGGCTTCCAAGATATGACAGCCACGAGGATACTGTTTTTAATGTAGTTTCTGTAAATGATAAGCTGACCTGTCAATCACCTTTTGAAGTTCCATATTATGTGACATTTGGTTACAGCATAAAATGACGTTTTAATTACTGCTACGTTCTATCAACGTTGTCGTCTCTACTTGTTGAGATTTTAGGATATCACATGACTCAACGCGTTCGTCAAATATAATCCAAAGCTTTGATTACATTATTAACATAATAACATTTGACCACAGAACTGTAGCCAACCCCTTGTCCAACGATTCACCTAGTAGGATTGAAAAAATAAACATGTTTTTGTTAAAGTCAGGAGAGAAAAACGGTTGGAAAACAATTTGAGTTACAGGCTGTGCTGTCAATTAAGTTCAATTTTTAACCGTACAATTACGGTTTGAGTCGAATTTCTTTGGATCCAAATGCTGTGATGTGCGTGCAACTTTTCAAATGTAGTTCAGTCTCGTTGCGAATTCCTTGTCCTAGTATGGGTCACAGGCTAAGAGCATTTTGACCAAATAAAGCACAATTTCTCTCAAATAATGTTAAATTACTCACACGGAAGTAGTCCTCTGTCTTCTCTCGTCGTTCTTTTCCCTAAGTTTCTGCTACAAGTGGCACACTGGTCGCAGAACTTGGTAACCAAGCATTTTCTTCGACTCTGTGCTGGGGGCGGGCGCTAAGCATATTCACCGGTTATACATTATCTTTCGCGAGCGCGAGAGAGAATGGGTCTTCCTCGCGCCATGGAAAGAAGCGACCACTTCAGTGAGCAATATTTAGCTTCATTTGGTTGAAATGCACTTTTCCCTCCCTCATGGCCATGGTTTAGTTTGCTGAACAATGCGCCAGTCTAGCTCACAAAAATATCAGGTTTTCGTTTTAGGGAGCGCGAAAGTGGGCGGACGGGGGAGGGGGAAAAGAACTCCCCCCCCCCCCCATTTTAAAAGAGGACGCCTGATCGCAGGTTAACAAAATTACAACAGTGACACAATTTATTGCCGCCTTCGACTCTGTACCTGAAAGAGTTTGAACAGCGTTAAACCACCCAGCGCAATGATAACCAACTGGAAAAACGTTTACCCAGGAGAAGACGAAGCCTAAACAGCAGCTTAAGTTATTATAGGTTCGAGAACCTTGAAAAAAAGAGCACATCCAAAGAATTCGAAGCACTTGCGGTCATTTGTCTAGAACTTCGTCCGCAAATCTCCTTTGGCAGCTCAGTCAAATGAAAGCGCATTGACTTTCTACAACGCCTTTTTAATCCTCGGATTTAGTCTAGCATTAATTTAATCAAGGGTTGGTCAATAGGCTAGTTTCGAATTGTGGGAGAACAAAAGAACCAAGTCGAGGTTCAGGGGAATAATTTGCATTTTCCTTTGTTTTTGACAAAAGAAAATGCAAATTATTCCCCTGCACCTCAACTTGGTGTCGAGCAAGCGTGAGGGAAACCCAGCCCACGATCATGCAGTAAACAAGCGGACTCAGTATTCCTTCTCTGACTTTATGTAAGCAGAGTAATATAGAAGTCGATAAGGTAGGCACGTTATACATACAGAAAAGGGCGCAATAGGTCATGATTCGGAGAGGTATCCACCCACCCAACCGTTCCGTCTTGTAGAGAGCCAACTATAATTACTTGGTTCAGGACAGATCTTAACAATATGTAGCAGACATTTGACATGCTTTCCACGAACCTCCTTACAGCTAAATAGTTGGCACGAATGTCCAATGACTTGGGTGAAAGCTCAGCGATTCGTAGTGCTTTTAAATGTACTATCAAAGCACTTTTGCCCTTAAAAAGGGCTCAGTATCCCGCATGGGAATTATCCCTAATATTTTGACCAAAATTTGTTAAGTCAATTTTCAGTGACTTTTTCATTCACAAATTCCTTCTGGATTACCAGTGAGAAAATCAGTTTGACTTTGCAGTTTGACTTTATTGACTTCATTTATTTATACATAAAAAGGCCTTTGTAACCAGCAGTTAGCGCAGCTGTTCTAGGCGGGCTACTTAACTGACACTGTTGAATAAGCTCACGGCACACACACGCACAAAAAAAATAATAATAATAGTGTTACACATATATGAAGTTATACATAATTATACAATTATGTCTACATTACATTAGCCTGAGGGGAAAAAAGGATAGAGAAGCTTAGGTGAAATGCAAATATGAGCTAGAAAGGTCAATATAGCGGAAGTCAACATTCATCTCTTCAGTTTCAAGAATCTTCAAAAGCAGGCGAGTCAGTTTACAAGAAAAAATGAGCCACAGAAAGTTATTACCACTTGAAAACGTTGGCTCGACTTTTTCAAGTTGGCGCCTTTTTCATCCTGACCAGGCGTACCAAAATCATTTAATTAATGGTTTCCGTGAGTTCAACGGCACCCTTCCGAAAGAGGTGACTTCATAGACGATTGTCGTTTAAATTTTAATGTAGCGGTTATCCATTAAGTTTATTTTATTTTTATTCTCTCGGGCAGCTACTTCCTTTAGAGACGTTTAAATATGAAACTAGATATTACGGAGATTGTACTGGAGACTTATAGGAGATTGTACTGTTTAATAGTCATAATTTATTAAATAGGAACGATTTTATCTCGTTTTTGTCTTTTTTCTGTTCTCCATCCTTTTTAAAAGAAAAAATCTAATTGTATCATTAACATTATCGATATGTAAATAGGTATTATTTTTATTGTTATTAATAAATAATAATAATAACAATCATAATAATAATAATTATTGAGATAAGAAATATGTGATAGAAACCGACGTTTCGGTACATCTTGCGCCATTATCAAGGTTACATAATTAATGATAAAAAGCGGTTTGTGAAAAGGCTAAGTTGAAGCGAATTTGCATAAAAAAGTGCCAAGCTAATTAACTTAGCCTTTTCACAAACCGCTTTTTATCGTTAATCATGTAACCTTGATAATGGCACAAGATGCACTAAAACGTCGTTTCTATCACTTATATTTCTTGTCTCATGTATTCCAAATCATTTCTTCTTCTTCTTCTTCTTCTTATTATTATTATTATTCAAGACCTCCAAAGTGAGTGAAATAAGAAATACAACATGATGGAAATGCATGAAACCCCAAATGGAAACTCGAAAAAAATCCGAGTTCCAGATGAGATTTGAAACCACGACCCTCCGCGATCTAGACGGATGCTCTAACTACTGAGCTACTGGAGACTCTATGGTGAGCAAGGGTGAAATGTGGGCTTTGATTGGAACCGCATCACGCGGTTGTTATGAGTGTGCTAGTCATTATTATTATTATTATTATTGGTATTATTATTATTTCAGGCAAGGACACCATGAACGCCACGGTAAACTAAGAATTTCTCTCTTCTATTTTTAAAAGATATACCAGCACTAGCACTGTTCAAGTGACGGGAAAATATCGCGAGGTAGCAATCAAGATACAGCTTTTCGAACCTCATTAACAAAGCTTATGATAAAATGTTCTTCTAGAACGACAAAGGTACATGTGTTGCAATCTCAGTTTGCTTTTTTCAGACTGATATTTTACGGAGCCTAGCTAAAAATAGAGAGAGTACGAAAATATCATACATTAGTATAAATCTACTGACGCTCTATCACGAATGCCGTTCTCTGATTGGCTACGCTACTCACTATCTATTCTGTGATAGATAGTAACGGTTGTCAACGAAATGGCACCTGCTTCGTCTCGTTGTCGAAGTGTCTGTAAGGAGAAATTGGATAATTTACTTGTCTACTTTTGAACGACTAATAGATTTATACCAAAACAATTAGATTATTCGCTCTCGATTTCAATGCGTGACAGCTGATTCGGGCTGCGCCCTCATCAGCTATCTCGCGATAGAAATCTCGAGCTCATAATCTAATTGTTAATTAGAACTGCGGAAATAAAGATAGTAAATGCATAAATAATCGCAGTTATGAACTACACTAAAAGCAGTTGCGAAAAGATGGCCGAGAAAACTGTTTTGAGAATGCCTTCGGCCATCAATTTCTCATGTAAGGAAGACTAACAAAGTCCCTACATTTTACCGGCAACATGTCAAGGTTTTTCCATCATGTCAGTCGCATTTATTTTTGTCTTAGAAATTTCACTCAATCCAAAAATGCCACAACAGTTTCGCATCGTAGACTCGAATATCTTGGACAACGTGTACACTGGAGGTGTGTTTTGGAGGGTTCAAAGAGAGAAGCAACAGACGATGAAGTTTAATATCAACAGGAAGTGCTCTTACAGGGTGTCGGACTGTCTGGCGGAGTGTTAAAAATTAAATATGTATCCTTCTTGCGGTATAGTACCTCCAGACAGGGAGGTGTTTTACCACGGCGTCTAACGACGAGGGATAAGAAAATCTCGATTAACCCATTGACTACCGAGCATTTTGCCGAAAAACACCTTCTGAAGCTCGTCGAGCCGTTTTCTGCCCAGATTCTAGCCAAAAAGAACCCAAACTGCCCAAACCTCTGTTTGCTGGTGAAGTTCATCGCGCCCTTCTGTTCTTTTTAAGATCGAGCATGCGCAGAAAACAAAATTTTCTCTCCTCCCCTTTTCTTCCGCTTTTCTTGCCTCGTCTTCTTTTTCTCTTGCTGGGCATTTTCTGGGCTTTCTTTCGGTGGGAAAAGATTTGTGGAAAACTTTTAGAATCATAGGATTAGGTGGAAGGATGTACAGGTGGGTAGTGGAGCAAGATTTTCATTCAAATTTTCGGCTCCACGTCACTTGGTTTTATCGCGTTTTCTCCGGCCTGTTTGACGGTATCGTGCTCATTTAGGTATGGTTTGAAAGATCTCTTCCCCCTGCACATGCTCCATGTAAAATAGCATTAAAACTGATGACGTCACAAGCGGTACAAGGGACGTGGTTCTGCGCGGCCGGTTTTGGCCGGCACGGGTGCCAGTGTGTTAAGGCTACTGGAATAAAAAAAAAAAAGTATTGGGATAACAAGACCAAGCTCTTCTCAGGTATAATTAAGCAACAATAATTCTAAAACGCTTTGAAATGCAATAACACTTTTTCAACATTGCTTTGCTTGTCATAAATTAGGCAAAAATACCTTTGTTTGGATGGCAACAGCTTCCTGCAATGTTGCACAATCACTAAGTCAAAATGGGAAACGTTTGCTATTTATTGCCCTGCTATTGCTCTAGGCTGCCCACCCCACTACCATGAAACATTGGCTCAGAACGAGCAGAAACAGCGAATTAAAGATGGAGGAAGAAGAAACATACAAACGACACAATTATTAGAAATCAGAGATCTTTAATTTATGTAACCAAGTATCAGAGAAATAAATATAGGGGACAAAACTACTCCAATGTTGTTATCTGCAGTCTGTGGCCTCGACCCTTTGAGCCCTCATATCAACATGCACTTTCTCCTAAGCACTCTCCCTTGACTTCTCATACTTGTTGGGAGAATTTAGTGAAAATGGACATGTCACGTTAGAGTGGTTTCCAGTTGAGTGTCGAGCGGAATTCCCGTTAGCTTTGGTTTTGCTTTACTTCGCTCTGTGATTGGTTGGGAAAACTCGTGCCTCTTTCTCAACCAATAAGGAGCAAGACCAAATTGCACACAAGCATTTTCCCGCGCTTGGCGCCGGCTACATGTGATTGCTTCGTATTCTGATTGGTCCTTTGCGCTGTTTACGTCTGTTGTGATTGGGCAGTGATTGGTTGGGGTTTGATTTTACGACACTCAGTTGAAAGGTGCTGTAAGTGTTGGTTTTATAAAATAGAGATATTGTAAGAAATCAGCTGCTGGTCACTCTTACAGCTTAAAGGGTTAAGTCACTAATACTGCAAGTCTCAACACTCAAGCCAATTAACGGCATATGGAACTGACACCGCAAAAACGACACTTCTTCAGGGAAAATAACACTACGGAAATCAGCAGAGATAATTTTGTCCTCCTGATAGCGAGGTCGTTAACACAGTCATGAAGTTAGCAACTACATAATCAACACTTGGTCTTTGCGAAACTGTTAGCAAAAGTTAGAATTTTATAGGGGCTAGGTCAGGCTATATTGGCGCAAGGTAACACATGATCTACATTCACTAGTAGACACAATATACGCACCACAATTATCGGTAACTGGCGTCCCAGCAACACTCCGCAAAAGCAAAACCCGAATTCTGTAGATGACACGACAAGTTGTGGTCACTCATCTCTGACATCAAACCAATTTCAATGATCACCTGAGACGAACTCTTAAGAAATAAGACCAGTGACAAAACAGATCCATTCCCTCATGGTCATCTTTGAACAACAATAAGGCAACTATCCCGCTTCTCAACAAAAATAAATTCCTTCTTATTAATTTTTACGTATAATTCAATGACCTATAAATAGTAAGAAATTTGTGCTAGGCGTGCAGACTAGCTTTTAATAATGAACGCCTCTTCCAGTCTCCCACTAAACATTTGGTCAGATGATTTTGGGATGGCAGGTTTTGGCATCCATTGTCATGAACTTAGTTCACAATCACGTGACTGGTACTGAAAGTCCCTTCTCAAGTCGAACCGCAACCCAACTTCCAGAAATAGAATTTTGCCTTATTACCGCCTTAGCTTCAAATGTAAGATCTCGCTTGAGCTGAACACCGGAGAGAAACAAAGAAAGAGAAAACCGAGCAAAGGTGACACTTTTACGAAGGGGGGGAGCGGGGGGGAGGTGTGGAGTTTGCCATAGTTACAAACAAGAAAACCAATTCGCCCGTCCCCAGTCTTGAAGCAGACGGTGAAAAACATGTAACCGTGCTTTGGATAGTTGCACCACGGGAATCTGCTTTCATCCACAGCACCTCTATAAAATAACCGAGTTACCGCTGCTGTAGTCGTGTCGTGTTTCTCTCTAATGCATAGCCTGACCTAGCTCCGTAAGATAACAGAACAGAACTAAAGATAGTAGGTACTATCTGCGTCATTTAGTAACAAAAGCGACCTCTACTGAACAGCCACCTCTAAATGTGTTGATTAACCAGTTCATAACATGATACAAGTTTACCCAATTTGATTCATTTTTTTTACAAATAGAAACCACGCACAATTGCTAATACAGCGAGCTAAAATCGATCAATAAATCGAATACGAATCTTTTAGCAGAATGCATCATGGTGTTCGCACACGAAACCATCTTTTCATCCCGTCAATATGTATTTAAGGTAATTTTTAAACCTTGGTAACATCAACAGTCTGATGCGACCACAATACACAACATAAAACAATTAATATGCGTTTCAACCGTCTTTCTTTTCACCCCATTTAATACTTGGCCTATAACCTCCAAACTTGTCGACGCAGAAGAGGAAAAAACTAGCGATGATGCATAACAGTAACCGAGACTTTTTTCACTTGTCCCGCCGTTGCTAGCCTCCTTCGCAAAGTCTTTAGGCTCGTCACGCGTTCCTTCCCCACAAACGTGTGCTGAACTGAACTGCCACTTCCGTTCGCCGGCGGTTAGCCTTTGTTTTGAACAAACCAATAACGAGCTGCGTAACAATGGAAATCGACACCCGATTCACGTGCATCGTCTGTGAAAACAATCCCGGGGTCGAAGTCCTACTTTCAAAAAATTGGAAAACGAACTATGATTGGCTAACCGCCGCGAACGGAAGTGGTAGTTCAGTTCAGCAGACGTTCGTCGGCAAGGAACGCGTGACGAGCCCAAAGACGTCTGCGAAGGAGGCTACGCCGTTGCTTCATCGCTCATTTTTCCAAATCACGCGAGCGAGCATCCGCCATAAACACGGATGATGCCGCGACCTTACTTCGAATTATAAATAAGCGTTCTATGACAATCACAGCAGGGGTTGTTCCAGAAAGCACGGTTTGACAAACCAAACATAAAAGTTAACATTAATGACCGCGAAATAAAATCAGCGAGCCCGATGCAAACTCGACAGCGAGTTCGAGTCCAACCCACAGAAAAATTCAAATCAAGTTATGTCAACGTAAAGCAGCAATTCTCTACTTCTAACTTTTTATCAAATATAGGCACAAGCATGTAACATCTCACCAAAGTGCAATAACATCTAAAACTAGGCAGCCAAAGAGGACATACGCTATGCGACTACAAAAATCTCACAGACACTTGCATTCGAGGAAGAGTACCACATTCTAAAGAAAGAAGGTGAACATGGGTGCAACCCAGGAAAAATTGCCCCCTAACAATTCGCCACAGAAGTTTCAGTGATTTCCAGGTTGACAATACTGGATGGCATATAGACTTCAGTTCTCTTACAGCAAGGTCAAAAATCTTACATTACTATGCACCGATAGTTGATCTAAGCGACAAGGCCGAAGGAGAGAAAAGACAAAGTCCTTGCGTAAGCAGCATGAAGGATAATTACACGTTTTACTTTGCGTTCTTCTGTCATTTCCAACATTTAAGTCGGCAAGACCAGACGCAAGATACAATCCATATATTTGTAATACCAAGTGTCATGTTGGCCAACAACTTCACTCAGCCATAGCGTTGCGTGACTTGTGAAACTTCGATAAGTAACGCTAGTTTAGGATGTTCCAACACAATTAACAACTGTTTCGCCGAGTGGAACAAGCGTCGATACCGCTGGCCATAGAAAAACTGGCAAACTCTTCGATGACAAGCCTCTTAAAATGCACTTTGCCAGCAGAGTGAATGCGAGATCTTTGGGGGCAATTTGACCTCAAGTCCAACCCAGAAATAACAGACATCAAGAAACTTATATTATTTTTTTTTAACAAGTTGCATCTTAACATCGTTCTGACATTGAAGAGCATCTAAATATCAGATACTGAGGATTTCATTATTGTATACTCTATGGTAATATGAACACGGAGCCGCATTCCAGCTTCATTTATCTGGCGAGCGTGATATACCACTCCATAATGATTATACTTCATGGTTACTTTCTGGGTTTCAATAAAATAATTCTTGGATCACTTTACTCGTCGTATAATATCCATTGGACAGATTGCGCCATCTCGACATTCTCGATTACCAAAATATGCTATGTCTTTCATTTCTGCCGAGACAACAATTCTCTCATGTCTAGTTGAACAGTTTCTTTGCAAGATCATCAACAGCAGCATTCTACTGAGGAAATCCAAGTGCACACCTTTCGGTAATGATACGGTACAATATCAATCGGTATCAACTGTACAGGCACTAAGATAAGTACAATAACAGCGGCGTGAACACGTATTTTACAAGCCCAGATATTTTAAAATATCTACATCACGTAGTAATGCAAGTCTTTCAAATAAGAATGATTATATACAAGCTGGCTACCTTGTATTTGAAGTCATTTCTTTGCACTGTTATCCAATAACATTTGAAGCTTTTCTGTTTCTGGTGAAATTTCTTCCATTTTTCAAGTTTTCTGTTCGTGCCATGAAGTCATCTTTCGTTCTGTTGTCTCTTGGAGAATGAATGTGAACAATCACCCAACTCTTCCTGTTCCGGTACGAAGCTCTAGGCCATGCTACGTCTCGATAAACAACTCCAGTTATTCTATAACTCCTGGAAACGTAAACCACTTTGTCGAGGCCTGTATCACCAAACACGATTTTTCTCTGTCATATCCATTGAAGCATCATCTCCTCACACTAAATAATTTACCCGCGTATCCAGCTCGGCTCATCGACACAAATCGTCCGTTCTATGTTTTGCAGCTTACAATAAAGGAAACAAATGGTCAGTTGGTTTACTCACATTGGTTTGTTGTCACTTGGATGGTGATTTGGGTTGATTGTTATTTGAGTTGGTTGTGGCAGCAGCTGTAGTATGCTTGGTAGGTGTTTTTTGGGTGACTTGTGCATAGCTCAGCACTACCGACTGCTGTTGCTGTATATCTTCCTGCAATCAACCAACAATAAACTGTCAAATCCAAGTTCAAGTCTACAAAATGCTCCTTTCTTCTTAATAATATTATTATTATTATAATTATTATCATGGCAGTTTAAAACTCCTGAATGCCAGGTCCTACTTACAAATAATGGGCGTGTAAACGTAGCCAGTATTATATCAACATTTACAAATTTACATTAGATAGGAATAAAATTGCGTAAAATAAAATCATTAAATAAATTCTAATATTATATAAAATTTAGAAATTTACATTAAATAGGAATAAAATTGCTTAAAATAAGATTAATAAAATAAATCATCTGTCTAATAATATCTGCCAAGTGCTAGTTGTGTACTGTCTCATTAGCGACCCATAGGTGTCCAAGTGGCTCGCACATCACTTTAAATGTTTTAACGATGTGAAGAGTGTGGCTCAGGACTGCTTTCTGCATTCTTCTAAGTACCTCTCGGTACTTATCTGAGCCCACTAACGCCTTGACCTCTTCCTTCAGACTCTTTGAGTAGCCACCCAGAACGTCGATGACGATGTTGAATTGTCGAATCATGAACCCTGGGTACTGTCTCTTGAGCTCTAGTCGCAAAGGCGCGTACTTTAAGGTCTTCTCCTCTTCTTTGTGCTTTCTGTTGTCCATCCAGGGACAGGTCATCTCTATCAGCATCACCTTCTTCTTTACCCTGTCTACCACCCTAGCGTCCACTCTGTTGGCTATCACTTGCAAGTGCTCCGCGAAAACAGGCACATCCCAAAACGCCGTCACCTTGTCCTCTTCGTACACTGGTTTGGGCTGGACTGGTGAATACCAAGGTGCAATAGCGTCCGTCAACTGATAGCCCCTAAGCATCTCAAAGAATAGAATTTTGAGTGCTGCGTTGTGTCTAGCCAGGTACAGAGTTTGCGCCAGTGCGCTGCAACCTGACACCAGGTGTGCGACACTTTCCTTATTATTATTATTATTATTATTATTATTATTATTAAAAAGCAGCATAGCTGGTGGGGCCGTACATACTTGAATTTCAAGACTTTATCCTTAAATATTGAAACTACAAACATGGAAGATTACAAAACTTGAAACTTGTCTACTATTTTCAAGGAATATGAGGCAGTAAAAAAATTGTAAATGTGATGTTTAAGGTGCAGTAAACGGGCAACAAATTCGTGCAACTTTCCGCGCAACATTGTTGCGGTACGAGTTGAAGAGCGATGTTGCCCGTTTTACCACCCGCACGAGCAACTTGTCGCGCAACAATTTTCGCCGTTTCATGTTGCAGAAAGTAGAACCTTCTACTTTGCGCAACAAAATCGGGGAGTGTTGCGCGAGTGGTAAAACGGGCAACATCGCTGTAACTCGTATCGCAACAACGTTGCGTGGAAAGTTGCACGAATTTGTTGTCCGTATTACCGTACCTTTAATTAAAGGTTTACTTAAAATAATTAAAAATACCCATAGGAAACGTCTTTACCTTAGATGAGAGCTACAGTTAAATCAAACTAATGCTTCAAAAATCAACTGCTCGGCGTTTTTCCAGTGTTCGAAACACCCGCTCCATGGTAAATTTAAAAAAACACTATCAATCCTTTCTTGCAAACTGATTCTAGTGTATCCCAACTGCGCGCAAAAAAACTTCTTTGGTGCCGGTGCGCCAATACCACGAAGTTACAAAGGCGGTCCAGACATCTTCACTCTACCTTCCATAATTCCTGTCAGTGTAGAAAGCACTAAGCTATCAAGTTAAGTGTAACCTGACTGTTTTTGCATAAATCTGAAGGCAGCTTCCGTTCAGACATCTAACACCAGGCAGTTTGTGCTTCCATCGGTCAGACCTCTCATGTGTTTGAACAGACCATTGCAATAGATAATTTTTTTCAACTATGACATTTGCATAAAGTCAACAATGAAAGACAAGTTTCCCAGTTCATCTCATGCTAGCACTATATCTTTGGACTAATGGTTTCTATTAACTCAGGAGCTGAAAGGAGGTGCGTCCAGGTTTTGCACGTACGAAAAAGACCTCTTCCTTTATTAAACTAAGGTAGTGCACCTTGCAGAATGATGATCTATTTCTTGGCTATCTTCACAAACACCCAAGGCGTTTTACTTGCAAACACTGTTTCCAGAAACCCAAGTCTGGGTGCTTGTGTCACTTGTTAAAGGCATTTATTGCAATTCAATTCTGCACTTTGCCTTGCAACTGACGACGATAGAGAAACAACCCAAAGCATGCCTTTCAAGTCAAAAAGTTGTTTTTTCCCTCAAAGTTTACACTTGTCAAATTCTATCACTAGAATACCTAAAAAAGACAGGAAGCAGTGAAAGGAATACTGATCAAGGAATCAAGGAATACTGATCAATCAAATTTTACTAACAATACACCTACGGACATCTGACTAATAATAGACGGATGAAAACGCACCAATCACGGTGTACAGTCTTCATAGCAAATAACACAGCCTAACTGACAAACGACCGATATCACGACTTCGTCGACCAGTCAGATCAACGACCAGAGTACAGTACTTAGACCACCTACTGTCGTTACACAAATTACTTGACTCTGATGATGACTTCCGCTCAGGTTGTCAAAACATCAGTCATCATCACAAACAGTCCTTCTCAGCACTACACTCACCCACGGTTACGATATGACTCCTGGGTTCAAACCATTTACGATTTTGATCAAATCAAATTACTTACTGTAGTTGGTGGGGCTGGCTTTGTTTCTGGTACTTTTGTATTTTCAGTGCTCGCAGGAGGAGGAGGAGGAGGTTCGTTATGTTTAACTTCAGTGTTCACCCTGGGACTAAAAAATAAGTGCTATTATTAACAACATACGTGGCTTCATAGTTCATTCTGCTGTAGACAACAAAAACTGAGGGTTTTCTAGGGAAACTACTTCATTCTTTTAAGCACAACTTTCTACAGTGTACAAATGTTATTGCAAAGTGCAAGGTTTGAACAGAAACTTGCATGTGGGCATAAAAACGTAACAACTGACATGTACGAAGGAAGCAACCAAGGACAAAGTGCTCTGCAGTTTTCAGGCCTCCTTAACAAATTGTTAAATTGAGTTTGTTCCCAGATCATGGGCAGACCATGGGCTTTTCCAAGACAAATGTTTGATTCAAGAGCTGTTCAAGATTGCATCAATCAACCAACCAATCAATCAATTAATCAATCAATCAATTATAATATTTACAATAGTAATACTTAAGGACTGGTCCGCCTCGATTAGCTGTAAAGTATTTGCGGCCCAGTCCACCAAGAATTATCCACTTGTAAAAGAGTTGAAATAAACTTGAACTCAATCAATCAGTCAGTCAGTCAAGCTGACCCAGTCAGACAGTCAGTGATTCGGTCGGTCGGGGAAACCCAGCATGGATTAATCGAGTAGAGGATTGTAAAAAACTCTTAGTATGGTACACATTTGCCTTACTTGTCAGGGGAGGGTGGTACTGCATTTATTTTCTTTTCAGCAGGTGATGAAGGTTCCTAAAATCAAACAAAGAACAATTATTTCCCTAACCAAATAATATAAGCAGGAAATTGTCATTATAAAGGGCTGTTTACATGGAGGCAGGAAGATCCTAGCACCAGGAAGATCCTAGAGGGCGAACCAACTTTTCGTTTGGTTTACATGCAAAAATTTTGGTTGGAAGTCTTGGTGAATTGTCTTCCTTTGGCCGCTGATTGCCCGGTCGCCACCACGTTTGTTTGGTTTGTTGTTTTTGTCCCTGGTACTAGGACCTTCCTAGCAAAAGTAGTTTACATGGTGCTAGGATCTTCCTACCTCTCAACTAGGATGATCCTACCGCTAGGGCCAAGTACAACCCTTTGCCTGTAAACTGAATACAGATAACATATGGCGCTAGGATGATCCGCCTTCTAGGATCTTCTTAGTGCTAGGATCTTCCTCCCTCCATGTAAAGAGGCCTAAAACTATTTAACATACATTAAGATTTCATTCAAAGAAACGTTTCCTTCTGTAGTTTTTGAATAGGTTGTTTCTGGAATGGCATATTATTATAAATGGGTAAGGCTTAAAAAAGCTAGTTTGTTAACAGACCCAGGGACTTATGGTGGGATGGTTCCTTATTGAAAAGATATTTAGATCTGAGTTTTATGTAACTTAAACTAGTAGTAATCGTAGATTAGAAAGTGCGTTTGAGTATTGGTAGGTTTGGTATGCTACCCTAAAACCACCATATGGAGGGCCCTGTGGTCCATGATGATCTTTGAACACTAAAAGCACATTGACAGCATCTTGGAAGCCTCAAAAATATCAACTTTGACTAACACGATATTAAAACATAGTTTCTGAAAATAGTTGTAGCAGCAACAAACAACAAATTATTGTAGAAATCGACAATTGTTTGAGCTTTTTCCAGACAGTAATCCCCAGACATTCCTTCAGCTCCTCAGGACTTGTTCCGACCCAACATGGTATGTTCCTTTGCATGGCATATTTGTTTGTTTCAGTGACGAAATCGAAATGACCGATCCGTGGTGTAAAAAGGTGTACAAAATATTTCTCAGACATTTGTTTATCCTGATACAAATTTCAGTCGAGGTCGTTTCTTGAGAGGTAAGGTGGCAGATCATCCACTTCAATCGCCAATCCTCGCCACAAAGAACCTTCCCTGCAAGCAGAGGTCTCTGGCAGAACCCCAATTTCATCGTGTTCAACAACTCGATCAATTGAACAGGTCTTGTTTTCGAAACAATTCGTCGATTCAATTCCGCTTTTACTTGATGAATTGTCCACTCATTGTAGTTGTATCGCCGCCATTTTTACTTTTGCCATTTCCAGGCTGTAGCAGCTCATTTAAGACATTTAGACATCACTTTCGTCTTCCTTGCCGACGGCCGCCATTTTGAAAGCTATTGAGTTGGCTTGGCGATGATGTCATTCTTGTTCGCCCCCGCAGATTGCTTACAGATTGCAGGGGCAGCTCTTGTCAAGACCCAACCACCCAACCATTGCCCAAAAATCTCGATTCAGTCTGGATTAGAACTGCGTTCTGCGAACACAATTATTTATCTCTATTCATTTGTTGCATGTTCTTTTTTTTGGGTGGAGGAGGGGAATTGGTGGTGGTTAGTTTTGGAGGGGTTCTTATTTGAAATAAAAACCTAAAAAAGCCTAAAATAACACAATTTTATAAATACCTTAGGGGCAGGAACTTCTTTAGGGCCCTGAGGTTTCTGAAAGACGTGAGAACTGCTAAGTACCTCGAACTCAATTGGCCATGATTGTAACTAAATGTAAATGTCATTCATATCAATCACACCATTTCATCGCACTTGAAATGTCCTCCAAGAAACACCCAAACCCACAAAATCCCTTATAGACCCATTTGGCTAACTCAATGTTGTACCCAATTCAAACCCTTTGGGATTAAAACGTTTTGTTCCAGGTATTTCCATATCATTTAAATATGAATGCTACATTATAATGCAAATACAATACACGAAGAATCTTAAGTCCAGGAGATTTGAATTGGGTACAACACTGAGTTAGCCAAATGGGTCTACTACACCCTCTTCCAATAGCGAATATGACTTAACGTCATATGTGGGTTGAGTATGTCGTTGGTTCTCTTCTCTGTTCCGAGAGGTTTTTCTCCGGGTACCATAAAAAACTCGTGTATAAGCCGCACTTTTTTGCCAAAATATTGGGCTCAAAATCGTGGGTGCGGCTTCTATATGAGACCTTTGCTTTCAGAGGAAGTAAACTGACTTAGTATATGGGTCACAAATACTGAAATAGCACCAAAAACCTTCCGTGAATACAGATTAAACACATATTGCTTTCGGTAGAAATGGTGGCTTCTAAAGGAGCCGTTTGTATCTTCAGGTTCAAAACTTGAATCTTGCTCACCAGTCGTTCTAAACTCTAACTGGCATGGAATCTCCATACTTCCACAAAAGATTTTTACAATGTCGTCTTTGACCGATCACTTCAATCTCTCCACTACATTAGAGAAAATACCACGCTATTCGGGAGAACTCATGAGGCAAATGGTCGACCGTTTCGTTGCCTTTCATTACTTGCCCTTGGGGTTGTTAAACTCTCGTTTAGCGACAAGTTTTTCTCTGACCACCGATGGCTTCCAAACGTCTTTATAAACACTATCCACGCACAGCTGATGCGAGAGCGAACCTTTTCAGGTTGTTTTCTGATCGTTGTCAACTACTCTCGTGTCCAGACTTCCCTCTGTAAATGTCTGTGTGGTAAGTTTATTGCGAACGAACAACTTCGAAGAAACAAAACAACTCCAGAGTGATTTTTTCAAGTGTCTTTTTTTCAAGTTCTTGTTTTTGTTTCTCAAAATCATACTTGAAATTTGGGGGTGCAGCTTATCTACGAGTGCGGCTTATATACAAGTTTTTACGGTACTCTGGTTTTCTCCTCTCCTCAAAAACCAACATTTCCAAATTCCAATTCGATTGGGAATTTCCAGGGCCACAGGTTTGTCAGTTGAATAACTGTAAAAGTGTCTCCGTCATTAAAACAATTTGATTTATGTACCATACTACATTTCCTAGAAAAAGGAAAAGGTTTGGTTGGTCATTTCAAACGCCACATTTTTTTCCCTTTTAAACTCCAACAAACTGGCTGAATGTTCAACAATTCACTGGGATTGAGAGTAAGTGCCAAGTGAAATAGAATTCCGGTTATCTCACGCATTTCTACTTCTTTTCACTGACAATAGTTTTGTGGTTACTCTTGTTTTCATCATTCCAAAGGGATGCTTATTTGAAGAAGGGCTACATGAGGACAGGGAATTCATCAAGGAAATGCAAATACTTACAAAGAGTGCAAGAGGAGATGTGGGAAGGGGAGGAAAATGAGAAGGAGCCAAGTCTATTGCATCACTGTCATCTTTACTATGCCTCACTGGACTTGCTTTGCCCTCTCTTTGGCGCTACAAAATAAAACAGTGTAAGCTTCAAAACTACACATTACTGCAAAAACAAATGACAAGAAGTACATGTAATTACCATATGTTTACTGACATCCTCACTGCTTCCTCTTCTTCTCCTGTTTCGGCCAGTACGCCTATAACAGTGGAAACAAACAATGAAAGGGTTCCCAATAACCAAACTTCAAACAAACCACACTCAAATGTAGCACCACTCAGCAATTTCAATTAGAACAGCTTGGGAATAACCAGCACATGTGGTTTCACTTACATGTTTGATCTCATCAATAGTGGGAGTGTTAATCAGAATTTTGTGAAATACAGATTTAACTCATTTTGCAGCTGCCTCAAATCAATGTCTTGAAAAAAATTACCAGAGGGTGCCCAGTTTTTAGTGCTCGACACTAACTTTTTTGGATACTAAAAGGATAAAAAAGTCACTAGCCCACAAAGACAAGCCACTAGCTATATAAGTAACAAGTTTATTTATTTATTTTACTTTTCCAAGTTGTAGTCAGTTTTGGGAGTCAATCAAAAGATGTCCTCTGGTTTAAATTACTCAAGTTATGGAAACTAGCTCCTGTGAAGTTTTCTACAAAAACGTTATAGAATTGAAGTGAATTACAGAGTTCCAATTCATAGAGTTGTAGTAAATTTATTTTTCCACAAAAGTGACTAGTCTACGGACTAGTAGGTGCATGTTATTCCTAGCCCAGCATGAAGTTTTACTAGTCCTGGGCCAGTGTTAGTGTCAAGCACTGTATCAGGGGCATAATGAATGGAACAGTATTCCATTCATTCTGCAAAGCCCAAAATAATACAAATACCACCTATTCCAAGTATTGCTATACTGAATTAGTATAAATCTACTAGCATTCTATCACGAATGCTATTCTCTGATTGGCTATGCTACTCGCTATCTAGTCTGTGATAGATAGTGAGTAGTGGTTGCCAACAAAATTCAGTCCGCTTCTTCGTGTTTTTGAAGTGTCTGTGAGGAGGATTTGGATAATTCACTTGTTTAGTTCTGAATGACTAGTTGATTTATACTAAAACAATTAGGTTATTCGCTCTCGATTTCTATGATTTGGGCTGCGCCCTCATCAGCTATCACGCGATAGAAATCTTGAGCTCATAATCTAATTGTTAAATAGAACGTTTTCATTTACGTGACTACTGGCCATATTGGTTTTCTGAAACAAAAGAAATTACTTGCATAAAAATGGAGTTCAATTCCCAGAGGTTTGTTTGGGTCACCAACATGGCTACCATTTCTTTGTTTAGGGACACCAACATGGCTGCCGTGACAATGTGAAAACACTCTATACTACCAAAGGAACACGCCCCTAGTCAAGCTGACCTTGCATAGTCATCATCCCTGGTGTCTCTTTGTCTGTTGAACACAGGGACTCTGTTATTGACGCTGTTAGCAGCAGCTCCTCCATTATTATTGTTACTGACTCCAGTGGAATTTTGTGGCCTGTTCCGTTGCATGTCTCTTTCTATTCTATCATTTTGCTGCTCACGGTGATGCTTTTGGTGACTATTTTGGAACCTATAATCAAATTATCACCAAAA
>JAEMWC010001432.1:70000-142500 GCA_016490735.1 Pachyseris speciosa
GCACAAAGAAAATTTACTGCAGTGAATGACAATAGATAAAACGTGCAGAAGAAATGTGTTTTCTAACGCGCTTTTTGAACCACGTTAAGGCAAAAGTTGTACGTATGTTTTGCGTCTGCGTTGGCCGCTTATCTCTGAGCAGTACTGTAATAATGAAATAAATACTCTTTTATTCTCTTCTTGTTGTGGGATGCTTTGCAAGTATTTTATATCAACTGCAACTACACTATTTGCGGGGCAGACGTTTTTCAGGGATAATGAAACAAATTACATTTAGAAATATCATAAACTGGACGTACCAGATTACAGATCCCAACTACCAGGAAGTAAATCAGCTGGTCGCTTACAAACATGGCTGAGGAGTTTAATTTTGGTGTTCTAAAGGCTGGTTTTCACTAGCGACAGAGTTGGAGTCGGAGTCATAAGAGTTCTTATGACCCACTGAAAAATTGAAAATCAGAGTCATAAGCAGAGTCATAAGCTTGATGGAATCAGAGTGGGAAGAATCAGAACATTTCCATTTTATTCTGATTCCACTTATAACTCCATCGCTTGTGATCCAGTGAAAACTTGATCTAGATTGTCGGAATCGGAAGCAGAAGCACCAGCCAATCACAACACTTGTTCTCACACTCTTGGATTACAGTTTGATACCAAAATAGTGCTTGCGGCTCCGACATTCTAGTCTTCACTAGATCATGAATGATGGAGTCATAATGGAATCACTACATGTATTTTGCTTTCATTTCACTAGATCATAATGCTTCACACCACTGATTATGACTCTGTCTCCGACTCTGTCACTAGTGAAAAACCAGCCTTAAGAAACAGCTCCAGTTAGCAGTCAGAATGGGCCTTGAACCTCAGTGGGACCTCCTAAATTGAAGTCCAGGGACCTCAAACCACTCAGCCTTGTGGTGTAGGGGAAATAAATGGTTCTCCAGAGTACTCCTTTTAATTTCTAATAATATCGACTTAAATGGTTACCTTGGTCGGTTATTTCCCTGGAAATTGTGGCGTCCGCTATTTCCTGGGCCTGCAAATGCAAAGGCAATAAATTGAAATTGTTAGTCATTTTGATAATATGCAGCCAAAAAGTTGAAACAAAGGTATACCAAGCTATGTAAGTGTGTACATGAACATAAGTGTTAGTGCTAACAATGCATTGTAATTTTAGCAACCCAGTAACCTTTTCATGATACTGTAACAAAATTATGAGGATCTGCAAGGGAAAACATTCTCAGCTTCAAGAAAACGTCATAAACAAATTTTCTCACTAAATACTGATGACCAGAAGATTGTCTATTTGAGTTTTGTGTGTTGTGGGGTTGGTTTGAAACGATTCCTGATAGTTTTAAGAAGATTGTCTATTTGAGTTTTGTGTGTTGTGGGGTTGGTTTGAAACGATTCCTGATAGTTTTAGTGGGTATCATTTTCCTTGAAATAAATATTAATGCTATACAGAGTCCATTTTAAAGGCTGTTTAATTGATTAATGGGCTTGTTGTGTCTGTGGTTGAAAATTCCTATGCCGTACAGGGCTAAAAAAGTCCAAAAGGCAGAACTATCAATGTTGTTAACCTTGAAAGACACATGTTCAGAGAGCAAATACAAAGGACATGTCAATCAGCACATACCAACAAGATTCAGTGGTGGATGAGGGAAGCCATCGGGGTAACCTGAGGGCTGTTGGCAAACAAAAATCAGTTTCATTTCGTGACTTGATGGTTACACAACATTATATAATAACAAAATCAATGCATGCGCTCTGATTGGTCAATCAGCTATGGTTTATTGTTCCAGTAAACTCATGGAAATTTCGTGCGTCTTATGGATTATTATATAAAAGCAACATACCACAAGTTTCTATGGTTTAAAATCTGATAAACCACTTGGGACATTGGAAGAACACTCGAAGAATCCGTAAATCACTTGCCTGCAGCTCATGGTTTACAAATTCTTTGAGTGTTCTTCCAACATCACACATGGTTTATCAGCCTATAAATCATAGAAAGTTGTGGTATATTGCTTAATTTACTAGAAGTGACCTCAATAAATTTTAGTTAATTCTGCCATTGATGCTTGAACGTGAAAACAGCCAGCTGTAATGATGTTATAAATGAATAAAGGTACAAGCTTACCATGTTGGGGTCCTGGAAAATAGGTTGAGCAGCAGGAGGCCAGGTGGCAAGCATGTTTGGTGAAGGATAATAAGAAAGTGCCTATCAACGACAAACCACACAACTGATTACAAAATACACACAATAATAATTGTTCAATGCACTTTAAATGGCGCACGCTCTGATGTTGCTTTAATTTGAAAGCTCCTTGACCTCCTCAAGCACCACCAATAAGGATTATTAACCTCTTGCTGGAATGATATTACACATCAATTTGCCTAACTACAAAATGATTGTTTTGTTGAGTGAAAATCAACCTTAAAATTTCACTCAAACTGGATAATCGAGGTTCGACTGTAAGGTATTTTACCTAGTTAATAAAGCAAACAAAAAATCATCATATTTATTTACTAACGAGCAAACAATCTAATTACATCAGCTAGACCTTGCCAATCTCACAGCACCTTCCTGATTACGTAAGTTTTTGGTCCATTTTTTTTTTACCGTGAAAGTCAAAACACCGTGAACACTTTGATTTGATTTTGACAGGTCCATGACTATTACCCTGTAGTTTTTTCATTATTAGTTTAACCTTGTGTATTTATGGAAGCAAAGAGGAAATTTGAGTGACTTTAAGCCGCAGCTACATGAGCGATTTTTTGCTCGCAACGGTGACACATTTTTTTTCGGTGGTTTTGGTCATTTCATTACAGAGGTTTTGTTTAGTTCTGGGTCTTAGTTCATCCCTTTGAAAAGATGGTCCTTGGCAACACAAATTTTTGGAAGCATTCATGCACCAATTAGACAGCCAGTTATTTCACGCAATGTGCACTTGATGGAATTAGTGTTCAGCATGTTAAGCCCCAGCTACACCTTGTAACATTGTTAGAAGAACACGTCCCAACAATGTTGTAGGAACGCTTCTAACAATGTTGAATGTGCACATAACATTTTTGGAAACACATCACTTCGGGGGTCTGACTTCAACAATTTCTACCTCTACTATTAGGCTCTCGGGCCCTTAACTCTGATTGGTCTTTGCAATACAACATTGTTGAAAGGGCGGCAACTCGCTTCAACATTTGTTGTATGTTGGAGAAAATATTTGATCGAAATCAAAACATTCTTCCAACGAAAAATGTTGAACAAACTTTGTCAAACTTGCATGCTACACATTCTAACATTGTTCATCCAACAAATGTTGTTGTAAATTTGCTGGCTACAGTCAATAATTTGTCCCTTACTTCACACTTGTACTTCACTGGGAGTTCTCTAGCAGGCAAGGTTTGCTGGTAGTTGCTACCTAATACTCTAGACTTTCGAAAAAGTCCTTTCTCCTATTTAATATGGTGTCGGATGAAGGACTTTTCATACTTGACTGGCACCAATTTTAGCAACCCAAAAATGGGTCGCTGTCCTTAGACCAATCAGAGTAGATCTTTGGGACCCTCAGGGATAAAGTTGACAATCAAAAGTAATTATGAGCAATGAAACATGACTTGCAGTTGAAATTCCAACATGGAGTCGATTGCGAAAGCAATAACTGATGCTGTTCTTCCAAATGAGAGTCACGCTACTTCCCATTTTTGGCGCGAAACGCAACTGAAAACCCTTCAAGCAAGACAAGTCGACCTCTCGCGACTTCATCACTTGCTCAGCCGCTTCACGGCCTTGCTCCTCTCGGCTTTTTTGCTGTGAGACTCGAGAGGTCGACTTGTGGTAAGTCTACCTAATACTCCTGCTATGCTGCCAACTACTACAAAACATTTTGACAGGGCTGGATTTTCTCTTTAACAGTAGGAGTGGCTGAATCTCATCACAACATGCAGCAAAGATTTGCTCATACCTGTGTACCATTGAAAACTGTGCTCACAGGGGGGAACTGGAAATGTTGCTGGTTGTAAGTAGGTTGCTGATCAACAACTTGTTGCTGATAACAAAACAAAAGGTTTTAGTTAAAACACTAAGACAACAGACAACACAAAATTAAAAACAAGAAGATGCAGACAGCTTGAACTCAGGCCATATTTAACATTAATTTAATGCTAGATGTGTTCAGCTGTATATTTTTCTTGTGTTTCACATTCATTCATTCAAGTTCATTTGTTGTAAGCTAACTCCAAGTACGACCCTATACCAAAAAAATTAAAGATTTAGTATTGTGGGCTCTTAATAACTTACAAGCAGGACAACAGTAAACTGATGACAGAAAACATGGAGGGCAATCGCAGACCCTGCCTTTTGGCCCAAGTAATAAACAAATAAACTAAAACACAAAGGAACAAGAAAACTGAGGCAACCAAAACACCTATCGAGCCACAACACAGATCACGGAGCTGTTATGGATTAAACTTGTTTCTGGTTTAACATTTTAGACCAGTTTAATTTTTATTTTCCTTTACCTTAAAATTACTAAAATAATCTGGAACAAAAAAGATAAAAATCAACCTGGTTTAAAAACCATTAAGCTAGGAACAAACCTAAACCAGTACACAGCCATTTTACTCCATTGCACTAACCTGTCTAAGTCCATTTTTGGGTACATAATTACTCTGATGGATTGGTTTGGCTTTTATTCGTGCCTAAAACAAAGATGTTGTGTGAACAGATTAAACATCAGTGACAGTAAGCTGTAGATAAAAAGCATCAATCACCTGACAGAATACAGAAAGGTGAGAAAGCCATCATGACCATTAACGTCATATTCAAAATGCACAATACCTACCATAATTGGCTTGCCTCTAAAAGTCTTCACTTCTTCTCTAAGGTATCTGTATGCCTGTAAGATGAGTTGTAAAGCTCCAGTAAGTTGAAAGCCTTCACATATTTTGTTGCTGCAAGCAAAGTTGCTTACCTTTTGGGCATTTTCCTCTGAATCAAACTGCACATACCAGTAGTTGTTATGTGCAAACTCAAGGTTGGTCCAGCTGGGGCAGTTTTCCCCAGAAAAGAGGGCTTTTACATCCTAAAATGAATTGAGAAAAAAATAAAAATATAATCAACTTCTGGTACAGAGAAACAGTCACTTGGCTTCATAAGAAGACAATCCAAACACCTTTTTAATGGCCAGGGGGAATGCTGCATAGGGATTAGGGTTAGCTAACTTTGGGGGAGGGGGAAACCCTGTATAGGGATTAGGGTAAGCTAATTTTGGGGAGGGGCAAACTCGGGGCCAGTTCCTGAATGGTGTAATAAATCTGCCTTATTCCAGGAATACCGTTTGGTATAAGGCATATTTATCCCTGGAATAGAGTTATTACACCTTTCAGGGACCGGCCCCAGATCGCATGTGACATACACATTACCTCGATTGGGGTTGACTCGGGAATCTCTCTCAGCACCACTATACATCGTTTAACATTTGGTCGGACCTTTTCACCAGAGTCATCAACTTGCAGGTTTGGTGATTCTGTAACAAAGGTGACAGCAAGATTTCTGAGTTGAACAAGTTCTGTGACAAGTTAGACCTGAACAGGGTTGGAAAACTATTACAGACCTGACACTGATGATGATGATGATGATGATGATGATGATGGATGATGATGGATGATGGATGATGGATGATGATGGATGATGGATGATGGATGATGGATGATGGATGATGATAATAGCCAGGAGAGTGCCACCTCCCCGTGAGGTACCTTGGCAGCTTGAGACATCTCAGGCTGTTAAGGCTCGCCTCAAGACGAGAAACTGGAGTGCCCCAGGGCCCGACAGGCTCATAAACTACTGGTGGAAGCGTGCGCATGCGCTTCATGACGGAGTCACGTGGGCATTCATGGCGATCTCTGAGAGTGAAGAGGAGTACCCTGAATGGTTCTCCGAGGGCAAAACAAGTCTTACCGAAACCAGGAGATTTCTGCAGTGAAAATCAGCGGCCTATAACATGCTTGAACAACATATACAAGTGGTTCACATCCTGCCTGCAGAGCCCTATGGATAGTCACTTGGATGAATTTGCTCTGATGGAGGGACAACGGAGAGGCGCCAAAGCTGGCTGTAGCGGCACAACAGACAATCTCATGATAGACAGAATGGTGACTCTTGACTGCCACAGGGGTAAGAGAAACCTAAGCATAGCTTGGGTAGACATTAGGAAAGCCTATAATTCGGTCATCCATACCTGGTTGGCAGAAGTCATGTGGATCCATCGCTTTCCTAAGTGGTTATGTAGAACAATTAGTCATCTCGCTGCTAGCTGGAATACCAAGATTGTTGCTGTCACGAAGCAGGGACCTGAGATCTCCCAATCGATCCGGTTTATCAAGGGGTTACCCCAAGGCGACGCCCTCTGTCCACACCTCTTTACCTTGTGTCTAAACTCAGTAGCCTGGCTACTAGGTGCCACCGAGGGATATAGGCTTTGAAAGCCTATAGACACAAAGGTAACCCACCTGTTATATATAGACGATCTTAAGGTTTTTCGCGTCGACTGAAGCCAAGCTGAGCAGAGTTTTGAGGTCTGCTAGCACCGCCATGCAGGATATGGGCTTACATTGGAACCCCAAGAAATGCAATGTCCTACATGTCAAGAGGGGCACCCAAGTGCAAGATGCGGTGGGGACAAAGCTGGACCAGTCATCAGTGGTTGAGAGTCTCAAGCCAGGGACCAGTTATAAGTTCTTAGGAGTTCAAGAAACAGTGACACAAGATGAAAAGCTGGCCCTTGAATGTGCAGCCAAGGTGTATCTGAGAAGGTTATTGGTGATATGGTCTAGTCCTCTGTCAGATATTAACTGCGTGAGAGCCAGCAACCAGTTCGCAATGCCAGTGCTAACCTATCTGATGTGGACTCAACACTGGCCAATCACAGAACTGTGGGTTATCAACAGAGAGGCTAGAAAGATCATCTGTGAAAACGGTGGGAAGCATCCCCTCAGCTCGACAGCGGTGATGTATTTGCAAGAGAGAAAGGCGGGCGTGGCTTGCGCTTGGTTGAGCGTGAATACAAGTTGACCAAGATCAAGGTGGCAATGAAGCTTTGTTAGAGCATGGATCCCTCTATGAGGGAAGTGTAACAGTTCGAAGAGAGGGCAGTAGAGAAGGGACACATGTCGCTGATGAAGGAAGCGTACAAGTTTGCCGAGGAACTGGGCACAAGCTTGTCTCTGGAGTACCCTCAACCATCATGCCGGTCTGTGAGCGATCCTGAGACGGAGATCAAAGGGTCAAAAGTGAAAGAACACCTTAAAAAGGCAGATATGGAGAAGCTGAAAGAGAAGATCAATGAGAAAAAGTGGCACGGACAGTTCCTGCAGGCTAGATGGTAGGACTGTGAGCTAAGTCAGAGCGGATGCTTTGCCTGGCTGCGTGATTGGACATGTGCTCCTACCCATACCATCGCTGGCGTAATGGAGCTTTACGAGCAGCTCACGCCCACTAAGGTGTACACCGTCCACAAAACAGGTACAACACAGGGCGACGTCACATGTAGACTGTGTGGGAAATCTCCTGAGACTCTTGTGCATGTGTTAGCGGGGTGTTCTGCTTTGGCCCAGTCTAAATACCTAGAGAGACACAACGTAGCACTGAAAGTTCTCTTCTTTGAGATGGCGAGGGAACTGGGGCTAACTGATTCAGTTCCTCCCTGGTACTCGTGTGCAGTGCCCAAACCATACGAGTCACCTGAGGCACTAGCGTTTTGGGATGTCCCAGTTTATGCGGAACACACCATCGTCAAGGCTAACAGAGTGGATGCTCGATTTGTGGACCACAAGAATAAGGTGTGGGCTGTAGAGATGTCCTGTCCGTGGATGGAGCATCGGGAAAAGAAGTCCGAGGAGAAGACAGTCAAGTATGGGCCTCTGCGATTCAAGCTGAAGAAGCAGTACCCAGGCTATGACATAGAACAATGCAACATCATCATTGACGTGCTAGGGGGATGGTCAAGGGATCTAGACCTGACAATGAGGAAGCTCTTTGGCAGCAGGGGCTATGACGTATTGAGAAGGATGCAGAAGGCTACCATCTTGACTTCTCTCAACATAGTGAGAACTTTCAAAGCCATGGTCTCTTGACTTTCCAAAAGGGATTGGCATACGTGCTCAGTACAGTTTTAGTATCGGATACCTTTAGATTATTTATTAGATTTTTATCTTTTATTGTATATTTTTTTAAAGCAGTAGTTTTCTTTTAATAGTTCCTTTAGACTACATAGGTTACGCTGTGCGCCCTATGTTTTACCATTTTAGCATCCATATGTTTGTCAACTGCCATAATAATAATAATAATAATAATAATAATAATAATAATAATAATAATAATAATAATAATAATAATCACTTTATTTAAGTCTCAAATCTATTTAGCCGAGCACAGATGCTCTACTAATTGGGGAGACTAAATCAAATCAACTCTAAATAAATCAAATCAAATGTCGGTTTTTGGGGAGAGGGGAAAACTGGAGTACCCGGAGAAAAACCTCTCGGAGCAGGGTAGAGAACCATGATCGGCACAAGCTGGAAATACAGACTTCAACGTAAACATAGACAGTATAAAATACACACAAAGTACCAAGTTCAGTACAAAATAACTAACATAAACTAAAACACCGTAAAAACTCTTGTATAAGCCGCATCTTTTTGTCACCATTTTGGGCTCGAAATCATGGGTGTCGCTTATATACGAGACCATTGCTTTCAGAGGGAGTAAACTGGCTTGTATGGGGTCACAAATAGCACTAAAAACCTTCAGCAAATAAAGATTAAACACACTGAAACCTGTTGTCGATCATTGCTTTTGGTAGAAATGGTCGCTGCTAAAGGAGCCATTTGTACTGTATCTCCAGGTTCTGAACCTGAATCTTGCTTGCCATTTGTTCTTTCAAGCGTTTCATTTGCACTTCACTTGAGCAGCTTAACCCTTTGCCGACGGACGTTTTGTATGTCTCTTTTGCAATTTCCAGAGGGTAGGAGGTCAAATCGGTCCAGTTATCCCATATAAGGGGTTAACAATGAGATTTTGTTGGTCCAGAAGACCAAAGGCTCTCATCTTTCCTGTCATGCATGTCACACCAGCTGTCGCTTGTTTAAAGCGATCAACTCCAGCTAACAATTTGGTGGGTATTTCATTTATAAGTGTGTTTTTCAAGCCATTTTCCACCTCAGAAGACCCCTGCCTGGCATCATAAAGCTGGGTTGATGGGTAGAGGCAATCCTTTGAAAGAAAACAGAGGTGAGAAGCAATTTCACACAAAGTGGGCCACTTAAAATATTTGAGCGAGTGATGGCAAGTTTTGTGAGTGGATTCCGGGACCTGGCATGGCAAATTTTGGCGAGGTTTGACTTGTAAATAATGTAATCAGTGCAATGTTTTGTCAGCAGGACCGGGTGACTCGACACTTATACAAAACATGTGAAATGGAAATCGGCAGACTTCCATGCTGCTGTTTGGTGAGAATATCCCAGAATTCCTCTGGGTCACAAACGTGAAAATTACAGACAGTGAGAGCAACTGAAATCAATTAGCATCCACATTGCGCTAAAGTGAGAAGGAGAAAGTGGACCAAATTGCAAGAAGTGGAGTCAAAGTTTGCTGCAAATGTAGAGTTTTTGCTTCAACAGGAATTTTTGTATTAAAAACTTCAAGACAAAGTAGCATATTTTTTGTGCTGTCTGAGGGCATTTTTAAGTTTTCCAACAGAATAAATGGTCATTTTTGATGAAAATTGGGAGTTTTGGTCAACTGATCATTTGGCAAAATAATGGCTTATTTCAACCTTAGTCCGGGATTTGAGAAAGTTGCAGATTTTCAAAGCATCGATCCATTTGGAACAATATTTTGTATGAGGCAAAAGGCTGATCATTTAGTTGCCCTTCATTACTTGCATGACATGTTTGTCCACAAGTTTTTCTCCGATTGATGGCTTCCATATGGCTTTATAAACATGATATCCATGCACAGCTCATGGAAAGCGAACCTTTCCATGTGACTCAGCCCAGACTTCCCTCTGTAAATGACTGCATGGTTACTAAGCAAATGTTTTGTATCATTCTCCTGTGCTTTATTTTCTTTCAAATTTCATTGTTTTCATTTAACTGTAGACTTAGACAATAAAGACAACTGTTGTTAGTCCCAGGAATTAGGGAAATCGATTTAAGATAAGCTTTTAAAAGGTATTTTAAGAGTTGATCAACAACTTCTTTTGGTCGCTGCAAATACACAGCATTAGATTTCGTCAACTTTATCATGTTTTATCACAAACAACTGAGAACAAACAAACAACTGTTTTGCCAGAGTGCTTTTTTCAAGTTTTGATTTTTTTCCCTCAAAATCATGATTGAAATTTGGGGGTGCGGCTTATCTAGGAGTGTGACGACATATACACAAGCTTTTTCAGTTATGCAGTTACTGTTTCAAAGTGGGCTATTCCCAATGAATATCAATATTTTTTTTTATCTTAAGTTAAACAATAGCAACAACATGACCCAGAACACTGAAAAGTATAGTTTCTTCTCACAGACAGGCATTCCATACAATTGAAGAGCTTTCAAGATTATCTTTGCTTTAACTCAAATGTCGCTTCAGTCTTTAAAGAAGTTTTACAAACTTCTGAGTTTTTAAATGAACTAAAAGTAATGTACTGTGAAAAAGGGCCTCTTGACTGGATTCTGGTATGAATGACATGGAAAACACAGAATTGTAACAATGGTTTAAATATCACTGGCATCAACAAACACGTTCTCATTACTGTTCATCATATATTTCTCATGATAGTAGTTGGGAGAATAAACTGTCTTTTTAAACATCAAGATACACCATCTTCACTTCTGTTCTTCTCATGGCATGCAGATTTGATCAGCTAGTGATATGGTAAAGAGAAATATAATGCTGCATGGTATTCACCAAGGTCATAAGGCTTAATACACACATGAACATGCTATTGACCCTTTGTACAGTGCAGTGCAGAAATAAGCGTCCTACGCACACGCAAAGGGCACGCACGTTTCTTGTGTATATGCGTCTTGAAATGCGCATGTCGACACGTGTATTTGATGTGCGTGTTTACTTTTGTTATTCAGGCTTATACTTTTGCTTTGTGGTTCATTGTTCCGCAAAACAAAAGACAAGTTACCATCACACAACAAAATTGAATATTTAAAATCCAGCCTCAAAACGCCGGAACATTTGATGAAGAGATCAATGTTTTATACTCGATGATAAACCTTATCTTTCTTGATCATCTTCAGTGGATCTTATTTACTTCGCTCGTTACCGCGAAAAAGGAAAAAGACGAACCCATGAAAAAACAACCGAAGATACTGCGATTACAACTACAATTTAATTGCTGTTTTGTTGCCGCGGTGTCTTGTTTTTATTAAATATTCCACTTGCTTCGAGCTTTCACCACCACTGAATAGCGACGAGTTCGACTGGCTTTTTTGATGCGAAACCAGTGCTTCTAACGAACCGACACCTAGGGGAACAGAAACGCTTCCAACACCTCCCGATTTGCTGGTTGAACCACTAGCATTAGCTCCGCTCATCTCGCCGCCGCTTATAAACCACCGTTGACAAGAGAAAAATCTTGACAAATACCTCCACGAAACCGCGAGTGAAAAAGAATGATCCTTGTCACTTACTGTAGAACCCCGAAACACAAATAGAGACCGCCAGCGAGTACTTCCAACATGTTTATTCTTCGAGGTCACAACACACTATACGTCATTTCCGTCACCAGTTGTTGCAGTGCACATTGAATGAAAGCGGTGTGATGAGGCCGTAAATCTCCTTTGCCAAAAATGTTAGTTTTCCGACCGTTTCAACAGAATTCTTGTTCAATTTGGCTAAAAAGTGAAAATTCCAAACCATATACGAAAAATGAGGCCTTTTCATTGAATTTCATGTTAGTTACAGGGAATCGAAAAATTGAGCCTAAATCAGTTTCCTCCCTTTACTCTTCTTGTACTGTCAGCCAACCTTTTGTAACCGTGTGCGCCCACAGTACTTTGGTTCGCGGTACATGCAAATAAACATTGCTGAAACCGTACCAGAAAGAGACAAGATCGGGGATATAGAAGGATATGGTAGCAGAAAACATTCACAAATCAGAAGGATTTTATTTTGACAATCTTTATCGTACAAAGTAAACATATTTTGGAATTAACAAGGTGAGACTTTGTCGTGTATGATCGAACAGAACTCCTCTGCACCCTGTGTGACCACTTCATAAAAAAAATCGCCACGAGGCGACGGGCAATACAACATTCAAAAGCTCAAATTACTGGTTGCCTAGCACGTGACAAAAATTTGCCGATGCGAACGCACGTTCGGTTTGATAAAGCAATAATTTCCACAACAGTCGTATTTGACTTTCAGTGAAAGTAAATGTGTTTTGATTTCTTAAATTCTTTTGTTCGCAACAAAATGGATTTTGATGCAAGACGCATTCCAAGGCTGTTTTGTAGCAAGCGAATTGCCTCGTGAGTATGTTGATTCTTGTCTCTTCGTGTCGCTCTACTTTTGAACTTGACTCTAGCTCTAATTCAGCGACCAATTCAGCCAACGATTTCGCTGTTAATAGCCGTTGCCTAATGGATTAAAAGCCCAATTGAAAATAACAATAAAATAAAAACAATAAAGGAACAATGACCTAGCTCATACATACTGATGAGCATTGGTGTATGCGCGCATTTCATGCGCATGTGAAATACGCAGACGTGTATGCGCAATTTGGGTAGACGCCTGTCATATGTGTATTTTGGGTCGCTTATTTCTGCACTGCACTGTAATGCAATGCACCTGCATTGTGACTGTGGAGAGGAGATCAAGAGCTGCACTTCTGCACAAGGTCAGTTCACAGTTCCCTTACCTCTCATAACATCCTTGACCAGCTCAAGGTCACTTGTCAACTTTTTAACCTGCCAAATGAATAAATGACAAAAATTAGCAAAAAGTTGTGTGATATTTCAAACAGCATTATTCTTAAAGTGCCCCTTACCCCCAAATATTTTTTTGCTTGAAATGCATTGTGCCTTTTTAAACCAAATCTTGACTTTTTTTACAGAGGGTTTTCACATGACGTCATAAACAATTAAATTCGAAAGGAAACAGACTTTTGCATTTTTATCTTCATCAAGTAAAAGACACTTTAGAAATGTATCTGCTTGCAGGTTTTCAGCTCAGTAGCTTGCTTTGTTTTGAAAATAGAGCAGTTTGAATGTTAGAGTTTTTCACAGTGTGTGACATAAAGATGTCTGCTCACAAGCATGTCACTTACATGAAACCATTGATTCACCGTGTTTTTGAGGTTTGAAAAGCCAACATGGTAAGAAAAGCATCTATGGCCTTGCGCACGGTTTTGGTTACCACGCGTAAACAACCCTTAGTATTTGACTTTTGCCCTAAATTTTGTCGCTAGAATGCTAACTATTTCAATTGTCGCCTACAGATCCTTAACACTTATCATTTAAACGATTCAGGCCCACCTTTCCAGTTGACTTAAGTTCGCGTCATTTTAAGAAAACATGGAAATTGTCTTTACCACTTGCACCTATATTGTTTACTTCTGTCACATTTGAGGACAACTTTTGCATCATTTATCAGCGTTTTGATCGTGCAAGAAGCGTGCATTTGGTTGGTTCGTATCGTTTGACAGGTAATTTCAAATGTGCGTTTCTTTCGTTTCAAGAGTTTGGCATCGTGCGTTTCTATCATTCCAAACGTTTGGTTCGTTTCAAACGTTTCGGAAGGTTTCAATCAATGTTTACGCTGAACCTCGCACCGAAAATTAAAAGCCATTGAAGATTTTCTTCGCGCCCCAGCTCCAAAATATAAAAAAGAACCAGTTTCAACGTGAAATAGAACATAACTTAACTCAGAAGCTTTGATAACACAGGGCACAAGAATTGAAGTGCTAACTTTTGCTGCTGAAGTTAAGCTTAGAAAATTTTTAAGACGCTGGGAATTTATATTTTCATTCTTAATGAAATTTGATCAGCGAAGAAATCTGCCGCCTTGGACGTGACGAATGTTGTTGACTCTTTTTGTGTCATAGCGATTGTAATGTTTGGCAAAGCATTCAATCTGTATTTCTTTTACTTAACTTACCTGTTATTAAACTTATAACATTTTGATCGACTGCCTCGTTCAAAGACAAAAGAAATTTGTGTGACGTATCCTTTGGGATTTCCTTAGCGCCATTCCGATGTGACAGAAAATGTACATTCAACAACAAAGCATACTTGAAGAAGCGCCGGTTTGCGATGACATGCAGGGTATATTTTCCACAGAAGTGAAATTTATGAATGGAACGATATGTTGTATTGTGAAAAAAATCAAGGTTTTGAGTTTTGGAACTGTTTGAAAACAGGTACAATCGAAAGAGCTAAATTAATTCTAGTTTGCGAGATAATTTCCCAGGAATTATCAGATCAAGTAAAGGAATTTGCACAAATGCAACAAAGCTAAATTTATCATTTTGCACAATTATTTTTAGACTTTGATCGATAAAGTTAGACAGGAACCTCTCATACAACTGAAGTAATTCGAATGGTTGTGAATTATATTTATATATGTACTGTACTACGGCGGAATGATTAAGGATGATTGTGTAGATGAAACCGACAGCGAACGATTAAAAAGTTCCAAATGCTTGAAACGATTGAAACGCAGCTAAAAATAAGAAACGTTTGAAACGATTGAAATGATTTGTTTTGCACGATTCACACGCTAAATTCTGTGAACCAAACGCACGATGCAAACGCCATGTGCACGATAATTTCCATGGCCGGGATCTCTTGCTGACGAACCCAAACATGTGACACTGAACTTGCCAAAGCCACTGCTTCATTATCAACTTGTTCAAAGTTTAATGCGACGGATGAGAAAGTGCAATTAAGGTGCATCTCAAAAAGGTAAGAATTAGTGTGATATTGTAGTAGGCCGCAATTTTAAGTGTAAATTTGTCCACCTTGTTTCTTCAGAATTTGAACAGTTTTGCGCGAACGCGTTTTAAGTTTTTTTAATTTTTCACACAAAATAATAGGTTTTCTTGATAATTTCTTGTATACAGGTTCATGCACATAAAATTTAGTTTTAGTTTCGGTTTTTGAAGTTTCCAGATAGTTTCTACGTTTCTTGCTTTGGGCTGTTTTCTAGTGTCACACCTAATTTGTTACGCATGTGGTAACCAACACTGTGCGCAAGGCCCTATGTGAATGTTTGAAAGTTCAACAGAGAGAACAAAGCCTTGAGATAGCTAAAGTAAGAAACATGTTTTAACTCATTTCCGGCTGCCATCTTGGTGTTCCTCAGAGGTACACCAAGATGGCGTTTCCATACAAATACTATAATTTTGAGTGGTACATTTTGGGCCGTTGTTGTAGCTCCATGGATGAAAAATAGCTACATCAGAATGACGTTTTCAGAAACCTTGAGCCTCCAGTGCCCAAGGTAGTTTCAAATAAAGAGTCACAAAATGCTACGGATCGTTTATAGGTGGAAAATCACTCAGAAAACATAAAAACGGCTAGTAGTCAATGGGTTAACACAGTTTTACAAATACATATTTTTCCATACCATAGCCTTATGTATAGCCCTGAGGTGTTAATTGGAAGGATGGTTTCAAACCAAATCATTGCATAAACACAAGTTACTTTACCTGATTAAAATTTGCTACTGTCCAGATAGGAACATATTGATCTCCATCCATCTGAGAAACTAGCAATTAATATAAACAGCAAAATTGATTACTTGATGTCAATATGACTGGTAACTAATTCTATTTTGCAAAGTAACATATAATTTGAAACTTAAACTTGCAGTCCAGTGTTGACTTACCTAAATACGTATCACTTGCTAAATTTTCTCTGTTAGTGAAAACAAAAAATGAAAAGAGTTTGAATTGGAACATACAGTAATGAACTAGACCTAACAACTATCATGCAAAATCAAGCAGAATATCGCTACAAAAGAATTTCTTGCTTCATTTGCTTCCTGACAATGGCCAAAATGGCCGAGCCTGGGAAATTTGAAAGCAAAAATAGGCGATTATGATATCAATTTTTTGTACACGTAACTGTTACATCCAAGCTTTAAAACAAAATTTGGAAGCTAGTATTTATTTCCAACAATTTAGCGTGAATTTGTTGTAAGAGTGGAGGTTTCCTTTAAGGTGGCTCAAAATGGTTTTGTTATTTTTAAACACCAACTCTTTGATGGATTGATACTCCCACAATTTTTCGTTTGTTTCCTTGAAAATGGTGACAAAAATTTTCCCAAATATTTCTCAACAGGTTGTGATCACTGTTTTGACATATAAGGTTGCCATGGCAACAGTACAACCTCTTAGAGACACCCTTAATTTTGGCTTTATGTGCCTGTAGTAAAAAAACAAGTCAGACAACCCCATTTTTTGTTATTGCATTGCAATCAGCATATGAAGATCTTTCTGCAAAGTTTTAAAAAAATCGGCATATACAGTTCAAAGCCACCTTAATTTTTCAGTAATTTAAAGCAGCTCTGAACCCCATGTACAGATTTTTTTTAAAACTGAAACGGTATTTATCATTTATCTTAACGAATGTGGTGAGAATTGTGCAAAACGTCTTGGTGAATAAGCCATTTAAACCGCACTTCACCACCTCATTATTTTTAATTAGGTTATGAATTGTGGGTTGAGTTTCTGTTTGAACACGTTGTTTTGAGTTACAATTGCAGTCCCTTTCTTTTCTCTCACCTCTTGCCCAGTCTCCCCTCGGTGCATTTACTCCAGGTTTCAACAGTCTCGCTGTGCTATTGGCGTGAGCTGCCACTATTCAGCAAAAGACTGCTAGAGGTCTATCACTTAAACTTCAACAACAACAAAGACACCAAAGAAATGTACCTGGAAAAGTAGTATTCTAACTGGTGTCTAAGCAGCTGTTTCAAATCTTCAATAGGAAGCTTATCTGGAGATAACTCTGAAGGAATGGAGACAACTTCAGGGGTAACTGGGCTACCATAAGGCCCATAACCATTCATGGGTGCGTTAGGACTGTACTGCATATTGTCTGTCTTATTTGAGGGTGGAGTGTCCTGCCATTGACCAAGTGGAATCACTGGAGTAGTGACCACAACAACATTACCATCTGCACCATCACCAAGTGTCATATGACTGAAACAAAAATATACCCAATAAAATTTAAAAAACATTTTACGATATGATTTACATGAGAAATAATTCTACATCTCCAGAGTTATTCTCCATGTTCTGAAAGCAAATTTTGTATACACCAACAGAATATAATTACCATCCACTCACCATATCAGAGAATGCATTAATGTTGCAGTTTTAACTAACATTCACCACACAACAAAAGTGAATGAGGGCTTTCTGCTTAAAAAATTACAACTTCCTTTCCAAAAACCTAAGCAGAGAACATAAGCTTAAGGAGCCATTTGGTGTAGGATAATTATGTTTTAAGTCACTGTATTTTCTTGAATAAGCACCCACACTGTAATAAGCATCCTCACCCAAATAAGCGCCCACATACACTGCCAAAATAGCAAATGAGCGCACACCTTCACTTCCTCTCACTTTCTCAAAATAGTTCAGGATATTACAAGGAAAGATGTTTCTATTTTCACTTTTATAATCTTTTAAACTTCAAATATACCATCATCAATATACTCAGGACTACAGTATTCATACCTAGTTTAAAATTGAAATGAAAACATTAATGTTTATTTAATTGTAGATTATTTTTTCATAAGAGGATTTTGCCAACACAAGTTAGTTTGTTGAAAGATAAACTTATTAAGCATTCCCTTAATTAAGCACTCTCCCTTTTACCTGCTATTTGAAATAACCATCTAGGTGATTATTTGAGGATTACAGTATTTTCCTACCCTCAAAACCTACCAACTAGTCATGTTGTGCTCAAACTACACCTGCATTACAGTCCAATCAATGCTAGTTTGCACATGCATTTTGCACAACAGAAATTGCATTAAATAACACATGTCAACAGGCCTTTAAATGGTTTTAAAAGTGAAAAAAAAAATTTTAATGATTAATAAATGTGCTTATTCTCAAGTTAAGAGTATGATCTGGAGAGAAAAGTATTGCAAACAAAACAGAATAAAAGCATTATTTCATATCTAGATTTTATGGGGAATGTTACACTTAAAACAATGATGGATGTGTGATAACTACTTCCAAACTATGACGTTTCCTTTCCAAGTGATAATCTTTTGTTTTCCCATTATACTAAATGACCCAAGGAAGTTACAACAAAAATTAAACTAATTATTGCTTACCACACTTGCTTAAAAACACACCTTAAACAATCAAAGACAGCTGCATTGGGGTTGAGAGTGCCTTTGGAATCAGAGTGGACAACCTGAAAAATGCATACACAAAGTTAATTGCAAAAAAGGCAAAATTCCTGAAAGTTTTAATTTCCGTTTTGATGAATAGGGAAGTTTGGAAGTACAGTTTAACACATATCACAGCAGATTTTCGCGTAAGCCTACTTGCAAGTGGTTAAAGACTGTTCTAAGAGAGAATTCTGTGAGAGCAACATCCGACAAACTAATCCTTATAAAAACATCTGCAGCGTAAATAAACAGTTCACATAGTCAAAAGATGTAAAGTCCTACTAGAAACCTCCCACTCAGGGCTCGAGTATATATCGAGGAATAATATAAACGAAATTTACGTTATTACAACTCGAATCAATTTGACTTGCTCGTTATATCAAGGTCGTATAACGGAACTGTTTTCGCTAGCTTCAATTAAAATACAGCGGCAATTCCGTAGATTGGCGATGAAGAGTGCCTCACATCACGAAAATGTGGTTGCGAGGTTCATCCGTGGATTTTAACAAACAAACAAACGGGATAGAAACCACACCGATACGACGCGAGTTCGTCAGCTCGATATACTCCCCTACGACGAAATAGAGTCAAAATATCCGCAACTGAATATGGTTTACGAAAACAGCGGTAGCTTTAGCCACGGATAAAAGGGCAAAACTGATAATAATTTGGCCTATGATCCTCTGAAGTGATCGCACTTTTGTACATGTTTGCCGTTTCGCAACTCGACGCCCCCAAAATTTCGTACATTAACTTAGAAATAAAGCCGTTTCGGCTCGATATTTTATAAGAAATCCATGGATTGCATGAGCGGACTCCGCAGCGAGAAATACAGCTGCAATCACGCGAAAACTTCAGATTCTTTGAAAATAAAGTTAAAGTGAAAATAACTAGACTTTGCCAGAACAGACGTTGAAATTCAAAACACAAAACTAACCTAAGCTTATTTGAAACAAGCGTTTGTATTAACGCCACGCCGAAAACTAATACACAAAGAAAAACTAACTATTTTCGGGAATATCGGAAATATTACGATGTAAAAGCCCTCTCAATAAACAGAGCAGACACCGGGTTACCACATATTAAAGCTTTCAGTTAGCCATCTTGAATAAAAGTTCGGAAAAAAACGTATTAACTACAGGAGTTCATCATCGTTAGAATTTCTTGGGAATGTCCCCATCCCTGAGCAGGATTTTATGAAAAAAAAAAAGGATTGAAAGAGTGACGAATTTTTAAAATCTACTTTCGATATGTGTACAAAATTAAACGAATACCTACCACGTCGTCGTCTGGCGTTGTACTGACTACAATTTCAGCGGAATTCTTCGTTGTAGCTGAACTCATACGGCTTAAAAACCAATCCAATGTACAAGTTTTCGTTTAAAATGTCACTACAGTTCGTAAATTGTGAGGTTTCCTCCTCACTAGACCTGTATCCTCACGACAAGTTCCCCCGAGGAAGCAGTGATTCAACCGACACCAGGTTGAACGAGGTTGCTGGTTATGGCGAATCTCAAGGTCCCTTTCGGTTGCTTTTTATGCCTTCAAGCACCAGAAATGCGCCGTAAATCAGACCAGAACTAATGGATAGGAAAATAAATTGAGTGAGAATCACACTATTCATTTCTCAGAATCCTAAATCAAGAAATAATCCAGAATTTCCTTCACGTCCTACACACGTGGCGACGACAAATTGTATTGGAAAGATGTTCACCGTCCACTGAGAATATTTTCCTGTATCATGGCCACTCTCGCCCACTCAAGCAGTGTTAAAATGAAATATATTGTCATGAATATGGCCCTCGCATCGAAGACGTACTAACCTGAAACAGTCCTCAAACAAAATAGCTGATCTACTGAAATCCTTCCCCCAATTCCACTCGTCGTTAACAGCGCCAGCAACACAACCAACTTTGATCTCTCCCACACATAATCATCTGAGAAATCTAAGGAAAGTTTTGATTGGTCGAACTTGGCTCGTCCATCTTTTTACCCAATGAAATCGCTTGAAAGAATTTCATTCTTTGTGCAATGTTCTCCTTCGCGCCAAAGGATCGATCGGCTGTTTCAAAGACGCCACGATATCCCCACTGGGTCAAATAATTATAATTTTAGGAAGCAATAAACAACACACGTGAGAATGATTACTATTTTAGGACAAAAATGTTGGCATTTCGTTCTCAAGTGAACATGACTGAATAACTTCAGCAACTCACAGAATTGAGAGAGGCAACCGAGAAATTATCTCGATAGTTCTCACGATACCCCCACCCCCTTGGTTGATTCCCGGCGAATGGCACAATCCTTCCTGCCGTTGTGTCCCAACCAAACAACAATGTTTATGAATGAGAATATATGAAAGTTGCGTTCACAGCTGCAATTATCCATCACATCTTAACTATGTTTCTCTTGTTCCGTGGTATCACAGCTGTCTTATTTTCTTGATGTTCTCTTTTTCTTGTCTTTACATGGGTGAACTTTACATGTGTGAACTCGTTCCGGGACGATTTTCATTCCGGGATGAGTTTCACCTCAGTGCGGTCTGGGCATTTACTTCCAACCTCGAACCCTGGCTCTCTCTCTTTTCCTCCCTTGTCGTCGAGAGGTACTTGATCACGTGACCACCCAAAATTCTGATGGCAGAGAGGGGTGGCAAAGTCAAGAAACTGTTACTGTAACAAAACGACTTTAATGACCCACCCTCCCTGCGGTATTGTTGTTTTTACTAGTCACGTGAACAGGTTCAACTAACGTGATCACCCAAAATCTGGTTCCCAAGCATCATCCACAAAGGCACTGCAGGTTGCTGGGGAGCTGTTTGGTGTCCGTTCACTAATTTCTAACTTCAAATTCCTATTTTAAATCTTCATTAAATCTTCAATATTTCCTATTTTCCTAATTTAACTAATTCTTTGAGAAAAAATACAACCAAAAATACAACCAAAAATCACCAAAAAATTCACAAAATATCCCACAACATAGCTTTATGAGATGAGCAGAACGCGAACTGTCACAAACAATACATAGGCGAAACTAAACGACGACTAAAGGACCGTTTCAACGAACATCGTAGAACAGTTGACAAACAAGCCAACAGCTCTAAACCCACTGCAGTATCAGAACACTTTCTCCCTAACGGTCACAGCGCTTCTGACATGCAACTAGTTCCACTAGAACTGTCCAAATCTAATCGTGACGGTGTACGAAGAGCCAGAGAAGTATATCTAATTGATAGAGGTCAAACTCTTGAACCTTTAGGAATCAACAGAAAAGAAGAAATATAATACCTTTCTTTTTGTTTTCATGTTACGTTTTTTTCAAATTTTAAAACTGTAACGTTTTTTATTTTACGTTGAAATTGTTTACCTTTATTATAATATCACTCTCTCCTCCGCAGAGGTTCGGTTATCGGTAAGGTGATAGGCTTCGATCGGCTGTGATCGGTAAGGCATTAGATTTGTCCGCTGTGCAAGGTGAGTGCAGGGGCAAGAAACGATAGATCGATCGAGCGGGCGAACTCCCTCTGTCGACCCCTCACTTCTTTTTTCACGCCCGCGTGTACCTCAGTCAGCGGATTCACCTCCTTGAGCCTCTACGGAGGAGAGAGATAATAGGGCTGTTTATACGAGAGAAAATAAGCCGCGGCTTACTCTGGCCGCGGCTTACATAAGACGCGAAAGGAACCATTTATACCAGTACGGCTTACATAAGACGCGAACTGCTCGTATAAATGGTTCACGGCTTAGTTCGCGGCCAGATCGGTCCAATGATGACGTAGTTTGTTTTGGTGCCTCGTTTTGGGGTTATTAGCTGAAACTGCGTCGTCATTGCAACAATGGCTCAAGCGAGCAAAAAAGCTAAGCGACTGGCTTTGGCCAGAAAAAAACGCAGTATTTTTCACTGTCATTTTCATTTTAAACTGTCTCTTCGGTCAAGATTGGTGTTGGGTTCCCACAGTAGTTAATTTGTCAGAGATGAATCCGTCGTGGTCGCTATTTTCCACTTTTTGAAGGATGTAAATGTAAACAGAACTCATTTTTCCCGCCACTGCTGCGCGCGTCTCTCAGCCGTGAGGGTCTGGATATAAATGAATACAGAGCATGCGCAGCAATCGTTCACGGCTTCAGCAAGCCGCGGACAACGTTTGAGTGCATTTATACGAACACTTTCACGTTCAAGGTAAGCCGCGGCTAGGATAAGCCCAGCTCAAAACCCCTCGGCCAGGATAAGCCGCGGCTTGAGCTGGCCGTGGGTTGAATAAGCCGTGAACGTAGATTTTGTACCCTCTTTGTACATTTATACGGGGAGTTCGCGGCCAGAGTAAGCCGCGGCTTATTTTCTCTCGTATAAACAGCCTATACTACAACTATACTACAACAGCCTATACTACAACTATTTTTAAATTGCAACGTCGTTTCAACTTAGGGTCATAATATGTAACACCCTGATGAAGGAAGGCTGTGCCTCCTGAAATATTGGTTTAAATATATATATATTCCTCGACGTGTAACCAGCCTTGCTTGTTTTTTTACCGTTTTTAAGTGGGATAAGCTGCATATCAGTGTGGCAGTGGTTAGGATTAGAGAGAAAATGTTCGGAAACAGTGGTAGGTTTGAATTTAATGTTAGTTTTGTCGACTGGGCGTCTATGTTCATTGAATCTGTCTAAAGGTATGTATTTTCAATTTAAATATATACACTTCTTTTGTTTCTGATACATTTGAGCAGTACGTAATATATTTTCATTCATGTGAGCCAGTCTTTCTAAGTTATTTTAAAGTATAAACAAGTAGTCTGTACGAGAAGAAGAATACTGTTTACTATTTTCAAATATCCAGAGTTATCATTCGATACTTTCCCCTTCCTTTTCATTGGCCCAGAGCCCACCATGTGACCTACAAATAACTGCCAACAAATAATGGTCTGCTCGTGCGCAGTACCATCCACCTGTGATTTTGCTGCAAATAATATTCTGCTCATGCGTAGTTGTGTCGACGCGTCCAACCTCTTCAAATTCAGCGAAAAATGACAGATCGTTTCTCGCTTCCCGAAAATAATTATGAAAAACAAGCTCGGTGATCGAATAATAAAACTATTATTGAACTAGGTTTTCGCAAAATATCGTGATTTGCCAGTGTCTCGCAGATCAATTATTTGCCGAAGCCGAAGGCTGAGGCAAATAATAGACCTTTTTCATAATGGCGGACGATTTTAATTATTCTTTTGTATATGTGTTAATTAGCCCTACTAACCTCACTTTGATGTAAAAATTCTATTGAATTTTGCACATGCTGACGAGGCTAGTAGGGCTCATTATCATAAGTATAAAAGAATAATTTGTCGGGCGCCATTATGAAAAGGGTCTATAGAACTGTTTGCCACTGACAAATCACGATATCTTTCTCAACCTCGTCCAATAATTGTTTAATATTCGAGTTTTTAAAATATGCTAATTAGCCAAGTGATGACGTCATAAACTCAAAGATATCCCGGCCAATTTATAGCAGAAATGCTTGATTCTTTGCAGTAACTTTCTACTAGATGTGCTCCACAATATGAGCTTACCAGTTTTGTTGCCATGGCAACTTACTGGGTTCCAGACCTCCCTACCCACCTTATTAGACGCACCATAACTTGATTGTGATCTCGTTTTTAGTCGCGGATACGCGAAGCGTAGGAACGAGTATTGTTAGAGGGCAGATTATGCAAATTCGTCACTCACTCAGATGTAAACAAATCGATATGTCAACGGCATACCAACAGATATTGATTTTCCGAAGTATTGCCGGAACACCTCTATCGGCTTTCCGAAGTTATGTCTAAGGAGCAACAGTCGAACCGATGAACGGAAAGAAAAAAGTAAAGTAAAGTAACTTTATTTCAGCTCGGATCGAAAGAAGTAAACGGCAAAAGGAACGTCCAATCAAACAGCCGAACGGCGAAAGAAATTATAATCAATATTCCGTCACAAGCGCAACTTCTCCTACGCTCAACCAATTCACGATCTGTGGAAAAAAAATGTATGAGCCGTTCAACCCAAGATATTTTCCAAGTGTGTACAGGAATTGACGACGAAAACTTCTGACACCAATATAGCTGCATTCGCGAAGCCATTTTCAGCGTTGGAAATAATATTCTAACGAAAACAATACAATCTAAAATTGAATATTTTTAGGTGGCGCCATCGCGTCTAGCCACAATGTAAACACAAGTTTGCTTTGAGAAATACTCTTCTTTTTAACTAAACGCGCCATTTTTTCAGTAAAAGTTTTGAATGAAACTTGATTATTTTTGTATCCAAAAGCATGGCGTCTATGGTTGTTTGTGAAAACGACGGCAAATGTTGCATTTCCGACCGGCACTAAAAAGGATAATTTGCATATATCAAATTTTGGTAGAGTTGACGTTCGTTCGACAGCTTTGTGTAACAATTTTCTCAAAATACTGCAGTGTTTGGCTGGCTTCATTTTGGCGAAATCGTCCTTTCGCCTGATATTTATCCGACCGGATCCAGGGGAGGTGAAATGGGTGAATTTTCACCCCCCCTTTTTCTGAGCCCCCCTTCTTTTTTTTTTTTTTTTTTTTCTTATCCCTCAAATATTGAAATAAGATTTGATTTCTCTGATTTCTCTGATTGAGGTGGAGAAAATTCACCCCCCATTTCAAAATCCTGGATCCGCGCTTGGACAAGACAGAAACCTTTCAAAAGGAGCACATTTTTTTTAACTCCCACGATATCTCCCTGCCTCGATAATTCATTCAAACGCGAATATGTAAATATGAACCCCGAGGTTAAATTGTGTTAAGCTCATGAACAATAAAAATGATGCTCAAAAGAGCTGGACGTTTCGGACGCATTTAAAAGTTGTTTAAACACTTTCGAGAAAGAGTTTTCACCCGTTTAAACTAGTTAAAACGCCGTTTTCTCGAGTCACCTTGGCTTAATCCCATTTTATCGCAAATAAGGTCACATATCCACGACTTCTTTACAGTTGTACTTTGATTACTTTTGATAACAAATTTTAAATTTTACTATGCTTGTAAATTCGTATATATTACTAAAAGCACCATTTAATAATAATAATAATAATAATAATAATAATAATAATATTTGTTTATTTCCACCATTCGCAGATTTCTCTGAATTACAGGTAGGGTCAGGCAAAGCACTTACAAACATACAATTATAAATATAAATATATAAATATAAAAACATAAATATAATAAAGCAGTAATATAGTAGAAATCGCATACACATTATTACACACAATCGATATACGGCGCATATTTAACTGACACGAATTCTGAGAACCGGTCAGTTCGGCCGGGTAACACATGGCATGATGGTCCTGACCTCAGTGAATACGAGGTTTGCGACGAAATGACCCTGTTGGATATTAGGCGGTAAAGCGGGCTAGCGTGCGTGTATATTTTAATTCTTTTTCTCTTTGTAAAGGACATTTGATTATGTTCATACAATTTGCACTATATAAATTATAATCATAAAAATTACAATTTCCTCGATTGTGATTAGTAATGGTAATAGGACTGAGTGGAGTCCAATTCGGTCTGTAATCATACGAGTGATAACAAAATCGGACGACCGCGCAGCGGGAGTCCGATCTGTTTATCACGAGTATGATTACAGACCGAATTGGACGACACGAAGTCTTATTACCAATTAATCATAAAAATTACAATTTCCGAGAAAAGAAGAGCCAAGTTATAAAAGGAAGGGAAATTCCGCATTAAAAGACTGACAAAGGATGCGTAAATTGTTTAATGTCGCTCTGAAATTGACTACGATCAAAATGTATGTTGATTGTAACCAAGGTTGTGATTGGTTGATTTAAACTACAAATTTGAATGTGATTGGTTGATTTAAAATACTGCTTTGAATCTGATTGGCTTATTGAACTGTCCGATAGCAAACTGTCCAATAACAAAGTGTCCAATAACAACTTCAAGATCAAACATGACGAATTGTTCAAGCGCCCCTGAGTTTATTTAATCATTTTATGAATACTAAAAAAAGTTTGAAGTCGTTATAAAGCGAAGTATGAAGAGACTGGTCGGAGGATTCACCTACGCAGCAAGCGTTTCCATGTGGTTTCCGAGCAAAGAAAGTTTGGGCCGCGTGATTGCTCTCGCCTCATTTTCGCGCGGGCAAAACATCGTAAACTTCCTTTCCTCGGTCTGTTTTTCCTAGGAAACCACGCGCAAACGCTTGCTACGCAGGCTGTGATGGTTTCTAAACTTGTTGTTTTAGTAAATAAAAAAAAAATGATATTCGCAAACTCAGAGAGTCACAACAAACTTATAAGCTTTGAACTCTCAAAATGAAAACCTTATCTAAACGGCTTTTCATATTTTTCACGTTTCAATGCGATTAAACTGTAGCCTATTAAAACATCAAATGTTCAGGATGAACAAAAATAAAGAAATTGTTCCCCTTAGTAGATGCGTGACACTTTAATCATACAAAATTTCAAAAATATATATATTAAATTGAGAAAAAAGTGTCAAAGTGACATCTTGTGAAAAAACACAAACGTTTCGGGCATAGTCCTTCTTCAGTGTGAAAACTGACTGAAGAAGGGTAAGTAAACCCAGCGTGGATTTCCGGATCCTTCGCTCTTTATAAACGAGCCGGGGAACTTTAACAAGAATTAGCCTCAACTCAACGAATGATAGTTCCAGCGTTTCTGTTAGTAACTGATCCGGACGTACAAGTCGACCGACTTTATAACAGAGTTCATTCGACGTTTATCTTTCCTTGTTATCGCTTGTTTATCCACTTTTTGTAGCCAAACATGTTCATAAGACCACCACAGCTATCTTCCACGGTTCTTATGAACGACGCGGGAGCACTTTTCCATTTTTCAATAACAGCTGAAGAATTTCTGTAAAGTGAATAAGGATTTTTTGTACCCCGCACTCGGTTCTTTCCAGTAATATGTTCATTTATCCATTCTTCAACGTCGATTGACCAATCAATTTCCGCGAATTTATACAGTTCCTTGGCTATTTTTACCGCATTCCGCACAAGATCTTCGTAACGAATCACTTTGAAACGATTCTTAAGCCAAGGAGGAGGAGAAATCAAACCAAACCGTATATTATCCAGCGTGTGATTACAGATCCTGGTGACAGTATAACCGAAGCTTGGATCCGGATAGTTTTTTATCCATTTAGCTGTATAAACCCAAGAGTACATGATAGCTCTAGGGTCGCGAACCAAGTGGATTATTTTTACTTTATAACGATCAGGATGTTTGAATAATTCCTTTAAAGTCTGTATGTTTAGGCTTGGTAGTCGGTTCGACAAAACCTTCACAACTGTGTGGTTATAGGAACTGCAAACTTTAGCAAGCAGAGTCTTTGAAAACGGCAGGCATTTTTCAGGGCACAAAGACGCACCGGCGAGAGCTTTACTTTTTCTGCGAAAATAACTGTTGGAAAATGCCTCTAGAGTAGAATTTGTGATACCACCAAAGTCACATTGAAGTAAACTGTTGATAACTTCGATGGCAGTTTTTTTGTAGTATTTCGGCTCGTCTTTGTCGGTAATATACACAACTTGGAATAACTTTCTCAGTATAGTGTACCATGGCTCATACCAAAACATCACATGCGGATTGTTGTTAAAAATCTGTCCAAGAAATGACGATCCACTTCTGCCTGGGCTCAATATGATGACATTTTTCCTTATTCCAGACTTTTGAGAATGTGGTCTACTTTCACGTATCACGTTTTCGTGGCGTTTCATAATGGTGTCGATCTGCGCCACTTTTGCCTTCTCAGTTTGCCATTTTTCCTGGATTTCTGTTGTCCATTGTTGCTGTTCTGCTTTTAAAACACCTTGAACATAAAAATCATGTTCTTCGTTGCTGGGCCACCTTCCGTCAAGAAATTGCAGACTTGGTTCCCTTGGTGACATAAAACTCTCGCCCGAAAATATGATGTAGACCAAGATAGATGACACGGAACACAAAAGAACCAGAAACTTCACCTTCAGACGCATGACTACAACGATTAACTCTGTCTGTGAAAACACAAAATACAAATCTTAAATAAACCAGTTACATCTGGATTCTGTCATTAAAGTAATCTTAAGTCCAATAATAACATGATCATCTGGTCATATTTATTATTATTATTATTATTATTATTATTATTATTATTATTATTATTACACATGTATTTCTTCACAAGCGCATGTAGAATATGTGTTGGCATGTAGCAGGAGCTGCCCCATAGCGCCGATTTGGATATTATCATCCCACATTCAACAAGAGCAAGTGGAATAATTGTGTTACAGGAGCCATAATTCAGATCATGGCTTCAATTGTGTTATTAAGTGGAGGTGAATAGTACTTACTAATCACCTCCGAGTTAACCAATCAGAGCGCGCGAGAAGCATTATTCACTTGTGTGGTATATACTAACGGTAACGCGGCTCGGTAAATATCCACCACTATTCACCTCCACTTTGGTGAATAATTGTTAATTATTATATGACTGGCTCTTTCAGCGGTCAAGATGAATCAATTCTCCTGCTGTGATTGGCTACCTGCGAGGTCAAGATGGAGCCATCTTGACCGCTCGGGATAGCCCGTCCGTCCGGCGTTTTGCTGTCTTTTAATAGCGTCCTTTGAGTCATATAATAAATCCTTTATTGACCAAGCTTGTTTGGTCAAGATGGCGGGATATTGGCCTCGTTCTTTTTTTGCGTGTATATGGACCGAGACGAAGCCAATAACCCGTATTTATCGCTGGATTCTGCTGATTAAGTTTGCAAGAATGGTGGTCCCTGTTTATCTGCTCCCTTTATCTCGGACACAATTACGAAAAGCATTTCCTCCTCTCCTGAATATTTTTCGGTAGTTTTTTGTATCTTGATGAAATTTGTTTTCTTTTTGGCCGTTTTGGTGATCGTCATTGTGGTCATACAGTCTCACTCAGCTGTGTAAGTTCGAAAATTGTATCTTACAAAGTAGGGAGGTCCAGATGGCCCAGCGCGGCGCTCGGCCAAAATACAGATAGTATACTATTTCACCTTAAATGATTATTCAAACAATTCTAAGAATGAAATAAAAATTTATAAATAACGTTTACATTCTTGTAGCATTTAAGCCTGCGGTTCGGCTTCAGTTTTTCAGCGGAAATTAGGTTGCGTTTTGGAAATAGGGGGAATCCAAACGAAGAAGCTTTTCATCGGCAAAACATCATTCAGTTGCACAGCAACGAAGACAGCGCCACTACATTAGAATCTTGCCTTACTACACGAGCTTTTCTCACGAAGACCAGTACACTGTAAAATTAGCGGCCAGCCAACCCATTTCGCTATTCTGAACACCCAAATGCTAATTCTTACCGGTTCAAACAAAATGTTTTCTTTGTTTACAGTCTTTAGACGAAGACTTCTAACTTTTTCAATGAAGCGTGAAGAGAGTTACAATTAGTTTTTTTTTACCATTTTCTTGACAGCTTTTATACAACTTTCTGTCAGATTTTAAGAAATTCACACACATTTAATCGCCCCTTTTTCCCCTCGAGTTTGAATTTCTGCCTTCAATAAAATGTAAAATTTTAAAAAAACAATACCGATACTGAGAAAAGATCGTAAGTTTCTTCTGTCATGGTCTTCAGTTTGTTATTTTATTTTTCAAAAAAAGTTGGACAGGGGATTTCCCGCCGAAAAACGCGAGTGTGACATTTCGAATTGGCATACATGGATGGGTGGACACTTCTCTCGTCGATGGCTCACCACATTTTCTTACCCATGGTGCTCGGCGAGGGTAGCCTATGTAAACTGTACACAGGCTAAGGCGAGGGAAGATCCTCTACAATTCATTATTCTTTTGGCTTTTCGTGTGGAATAGAAAATTGCCTAACACCTGTTTAGAGTGAATAAAATGCCAGGTATTAGTGTAGCCTACGTGTAGCCGTACCCACCCCTCCTCCAGTTTTTCCTCGGGGGTGGGTACGGCTACACGGACTCTTGTATTAGTGCGAATAAACGTATTGGATGGAAGAAGAGCCATGGCGATTTTCTTGAAGATATTTCAACGTTCAAGCTTTCTTTCAGTTTTAGTTTTACCGCCGATTGGTTAGCTCAGCACCGGAATACCGTGCGGGAGGTAGGCATGAATAGATTGTGCTAGTAAATCCAGCAAAAGTTGCTTGACAATACACCCAAAAGTTGCTCTAAGGTTGCTCAAAAATTTAAAAGTTGCCTTTGAAAGTCTGTTCTAGATTACTACTCAAAACATGACGTTGTATGTGTAATTTAACATCATATGTTGTGATCAATATAATCTTTAAGCTCAACGTAACTAATAATAGAAAGTATTTTCTAATGACGTTTCTAATGAGTAAATATCACAATGTTTGCTATAGGGAAGATATTTGTTTATGTTTTTGTTAAACGTTAAAAAAAAGAATTCTTTGTTTCACCAGCCAATAGCTCTCTGGTTGGCATATTAATAACAATAGGTGACGTCACTGATATCTTTGCTATAGTCAAGTTTACAGCCTTTATCTTATCTTATCATGATAAGATACAACAATGCAAAATGCTATGGTAACCTCAGTAGGGTCAATATCCGGTGTTATTTTCATTTTCCTCGTCAGACATTTCAGCTTCTAATTGTGATGCCTCGCACTGCAGCAAATACCAAGTTGGCGGGCGGGAAGCTCTATTGTTGGAGCGAATAACCGCTGGATGTAAGCGCCCGTTAGATAGATAGCCGCTGTCCAGTTCGTGGGGGCACGTATTATTTTATAAATTACGACATCCTTAGTTTTGACCAGTTTAATAAAAACCGTTTAATAATATACACTTAATGTATGGTCCCGAGGAAACAGTTAGTTTTGTTTTCCCGAGAGTCCTATGTTTCCCTCGACTACGTCTCGGGAAACATCAGGACTCGAGGGAAAACAAAACTAACTAGTTTCCCGAGGGATCATACATTAAGTGCTTTGTTATATACCAAGACTTTCCCTTCAACAATCACAGCAAAATGAACTGACAAACAAACAAACAAAGACAGCAGTACTAGAACACGTCTTTATTCACAAAGCTGCTCAATGAATAATTTACAAATGTTTAAAAGTACCTGAAAAAGTAGAATATGCCTTTCTTGTATTTTACGAATCTTTTCCTCCTATTGGATGCTGAATTTCGTCGGCTGATACTCGAGAAAAACGTTTTCTTTTAGTCTCAATTTCCAAAACTTTTATATTATCGTTGGTCAACTGAAAATTGGCCATGTTCTCAGGTCCGCCCTCGTCAATCAAGCTGACGTGAGCACGTGCTGCAGATCATGCCCACTAATCACGTGCTGTTGTATCCGGCGCGCGGGCAACAACTGCGGAATTGTATCTCGGTCGGGATACATTTGAATTTGGTCAGGGGCACGTGACCAAGAATCAACCAATCGCAGTGCTCGTTTTGTTGAGTGAAAGTCTAGGTATATAACAAAGACCTTTATGATGGTTTGGTCAGTTTTTAACTATTTGTTGACTCAAGAGTTGCCAAGGAAGGCAAAAGTTGCCCTAGGTTGCTCGCAGTAAAAAAAGTTGCTGAAAACGCTAAAAATTGCTCAAAAGTTGCCGAGCACAATCTATTTATGCCTAGCGGGAGGTCGCGGGTTCAGAGCCCGGCCGGACGAACGTAGCACTCAGGGTCTTTAAAAAATTAAGGAGAAAGTGCTGCCTTTGTAATGACATCTACAAACGGTTAGACTTTCTAGTCTTCTCGGATAAGGATGATAATCCCGTAGGTCCCGTCTCACAGTACTTTCACTTAATCTGACTCTGCGGGACGTAAAAGAACCACTAGGGACGTAACAAAACTCTGGCTGTGACCACCCCTAGTGTCTGTCCTAATTCGATATTCACATTACGGGGGCACTCATTAGTTACTTCATTAATTGTAAACTGCACAAGCACGGTCTGGTCAGTGAAAGTCCTCCAGCCAGTGTTGTAAACTACCTTGAGACTATGTGATATGAGCGGTATATAAATTAGCCTGCATTGCAGGCGTATTTTTTGAAGCGAGCGCATTATTTCGACTCGCCCAAGCTCCTTGCGTTTTAGTGAAATTCAACATGGCGCCGCTTGCTCGACAAAATAACTCATGCGCCCACCGAAAACGTCTGCACTGAAGGCTATATATAAATACATTACCATTATCATCATCATTAGATTTAGGGGAAAAATGTGTAGTCCAGGGATAAAACTAGACTTCTATTGCATTTAATGTCATCCATCGGCAGCCCGCCCAAGTGTAACAGCATAATTGGGGTGAGTACGGTTGGGTGTTATTTGAATGCCTCATACTATGTTACGTACTTATTTAGTATTTGCTTTGTTATTGTGTCTCCGATTAGCAGGTATGCTAAAGTACTTGGACGCAAAAATAAAGTTATTGTTGTGACTCTCAATGCTTTGTACGCATGAACGATCGTGCCATTAATCCGTAAAAATTATTCTGAAACGGTGTTTTCGACTAACTGTATAAATTATCTTGCAACGCAGCCGAGCAGGGCAAACGTTTTTCCCAGAACAAATATTTGATACAACTGAAGCTGTCTTCTTCTTTATATTCAGCATTTGATGGAATACCACGGCAATTTGAATGTTGGGTGCTTACTGCCATCACTAACAACAATCTTGAACTTTGCGAACACATAAATAGAGTTAATTAGCTACAAGTTCTAGTTATTAGTTATAGGTGGTTTGCAGCCAATCTCTAGAGACACAGATAACAATGGTGAAATGAACAAATGCTGGTGGACGAACAAAAGGAGCTAATGAGAGATGTATTGTTTACGTCCACCAGCATGGCGGCGATGACGTAACGTGCAAACCACCTATAGTCAGCGCATATTACACGACAATGATCGTGGGATGGGGGCCACATTCTTCATCGTATTTTAGCAGCGAGATGAAGGCAAAGATAAAAACTGTTTTCGACGAACGAAATTGTTTCGTTTCAGTTGACGTTACGTCAGAAAAAATACTTCTGTCAGTCAGTGCAGTGCAATGTGAGTATGTTTGCTGAATGGCAACTGATTACCTAGATAGGCGAGCAAACTTAACGCTTTTTACTAGGGTTCGTATACCACGAATTCTGTTGGGCGTATATCGCGAAGAAAAAGCAGTTTTTCGCTTACGAATTCTTTTTCAAAGTTTGCGGTCCTTTGATTCATTGTTGCGACGGATCAACCCTGACGAACCTTGCATTATCGCATGAACTATTTGTTATAACATCTGTAAAGGTCAAATCGCTTCTTCAACTGGCTGAGTTGCCCAAACGGGCTTGCTTTCGCCAAAATCAATTTGCGGGATTCTTGTCAAAGGACAAACTTACCAGACGAAGTGAAGGTTGCTCCTTATGACTGGTAGGTTATGTTGCGCTGTGTGTTTAATTTAGTAGCTTGCTCAGTGGATTCTGGTCGAAAGCCATGAGAGCATAGCGAAACCGACATGCAAATAAGTACAGAATTCGCCGACGGGCAAGATTTTATGCACCTTAAACCATTGTTATTTGGTGCAACTACGTGGAATTTAATTGGCTGTAAAGCTGAACATAGCACATAGATGTCGTCATAGACGTGAGCGATTGTTCAGAGGCTGTGATTGCGTTGTTTTGCAGAGGACGGCAAACGGAAATGTAACAAAATTAAAACGCACGTGCAAAGCGATTGCTTTTACTCGTTAAACCTATTGTTTTGTGGCGTCCACGTTGCCGTTGTCGTTCTCGTTGCTTAAGCTCTCTATTGTTGATGAGGTTCAACCGCCACAGAAAAATTAAGTATGAGACAAGCCCTAAAGCCTAGTTTTCACCAGCGACGTAAGCACAGCCGCAAGCATAAGCGCCAGCACAAGAGCGCTTATTTCACCGTGAAAACGGGCTTAACGCAAGCGTAAGCATAAGCGCAAGGATCAAAGTTTTTCCTTTTCCTTGTGCTTTGCGCTTATGCTTGCGTTCGCTTGCGTAGTGTGCAAACGACGTTCGTTTTCACTTGGCATAAGCTACTTATGCTTGCGCTTGTGCTTGCGTCGCTTGTGAAAACCAGGCTTAAGGTTTACGCCTTATACCAAAATGGCGGCCAATTTATTATTCGTTTGTTTGCATTAATTAACCCTCTATTCGCCACTTCATCATCTTCCAAAATTTTGCATAAGCATTGTTTTCAATTTTTCTTGGGACTTGCAATCGTCCCGAGAGAAATTTAAAACAATGCTTATGTAAAATTAACTTGAATCGAGCTCCGCTTCTTTAGTTATAATAGTGTCCTATTTACACCAGTCTTACCTGCACTCCTATGAGTTGCGGAGGTCTGGCGGCCACAGACGAGGACGATGCATGTTAAACACTATACCCAAAGCCCCAGACTAAGTATCCATAACTCAAAACCCATCCAAAACTAAAACACCCAAGCAGCCAGACCTCATACCCCACCTAAGAGGCTGAGCGGCTTCTCTTAGCGGTGGACGACTGCCCAGATGGGAACGCTGAAATAAAATCCTTAAGGTGGTTGAACTCCATATCTAACGTAGACGCCTGCTCGGAACACGACGACTCTTTACAAAGAAGCTCGGCAGGCGCTCCTGCTCGAATAACATTAGCAAGCTTTAAGTAATACTGGGCGGTAGAGGAAGAGGACCAACCAATATGAGACATAACATCTGCTAGCTGTGAGCCAGAAAAGGTGAGGGTGAGGGCACATCCACAACGAAAACTATGAAGAGTCTCGCCAGCGTCTAAATTAGCTTGTTTAAGATAAAGCTTTAAGCGCGATTCAGAGGTAGAACTTGTGAGCGGCTGATCAACTACGAAACCCTGATGATCCGTGGGCCGAAACAAAAAACCCCTGGAGAGATCGATGCCAACTTCTTTGCCACAGCAACATACATTTCAATAGCTCGAATCGGGCATAGGCTAGGGTTAGGATGACGACGCATTCCGAAGAGATTGGTGGAGCCATCACGAAGAGTCTTGCCACAAGAATGGTTGAACAGAAACCACTATCATCCGGGAAACGGGCAATTTCGGGAGTTTTTACATGGCCCAAGTCACCTGCACGGTCCCCAGAATAAAACAGACATTTAAAAAAGGCTTGGTCACCTGCCAGAATAAATAACTCTGAAGGAGCGAGGTTAGGTAGTAATAAACGCTTCTCCACGTGCCGGGAAAGTAACAATAATTTGTCTGGGAAGATAGGAGTAGCCTGTTTTGGCCTAACTCTTGCCTGAAGTTGTTCATCAGTAAGCTGCTTAAGATACAACTTTACAAGCTCATCTGTAGCGGGGTTGTCCAAATGGATTTACCTTTTCCATTCTCCTTGACGGCCCGCTTCAGAAAATATTGAACGGAGCTTGCCGATGTATGAATCAACCGTAGCGTAAGCTAGACGGCGGGGACAGCCACAAGTGAAAACTCCTCGCTGGCCAATATGAGGACAACCATTCGGACGAGGCTGTGTTTTACCCATTTTATCTTTGTATACAAGGAACCGGCAGACATCAAAGCGAAGGGCATCAAAGAGTGTCTTCTTCTCCGGAAGTGCGTGCAAAAAATCCTCAAGCTATTCCTTAAGGGATTGTTTTTGCTTAGCATATGCAGAAGAAAGGTGTCTTTGCTGAAGGTGATGAACTCTATCGTCAATTGCGGTGAGGTCAAAGGAAAGAGCTTTGCGTCTCGGAGGGGTACACCGGCGCCTAACATAGCCACATCGTTGACAAAAGTTAAAGGTGTGGGCATTGGGATAACTACAAGTGGGGCAAGCAACAGCAGGCTGAAACAGCCGAGCCACCGGAGAAAGGACCTGAAAAGAGAAAAAGCGGCTAAGCTACGAACAAAACTACGCGAAACACACTAGTCACACAATTTATTAAAGCGCGTCAGTCCTGTTACAAGAGTATTTGTGACCATAAGCTTATCATAATAATGACAAAGGTACTGAATGAAATATAATCACAAAAGACTTAAGTATAAGCATGGGGCTGAAATCTATACATTATCACATAGGATGGAACCTGAAAACCCACAAGTCCCACGGCAAGGCCCAAGAGGGGGAATACCCCGAAGCAGTTGGAGATAACGCAATCCCCTTAGAACCTTTTTCTGCCAAGATAAAGGATTCATGTTGCTTTAAAATAGTCCACCTAAATCGGCGAGGGCGTACATCCGAGATAACCAAAGTATATTGAATTCCTGAATTAGAGAGAAAGCGCAACAAGTCAGGTATAAGAATAATCGGGGGAAAGGCATAGGGATTTGCAAAAAGATCCCCATTTAAGTGGAGGCCTTTGGGCGAAGACATAGCCACAGATATAGCCACAGGATAGCACATCAGGGCTAAGAACTGCACCCCACGCAAAGGGACTGGCGTCAGAGTAGAGAACTACCTGACTATGAAATTCCGATCGCCAAGGAAGGAAATCCTGCCAGGACTCCAAGAAAGTCCAAGACTCAATCTCTAACATCAACGACCCAGAAAGGGGAATGGGACGGGAAGAACGTGCAGCCTTACTAATGGCTAAGTTAATCTCGTTTGTAAACAAACGGGCACCCGGGAAGGCTAAGGCAAAAGAAGTACATTTTCCAGAGAGCCGTTGTAGGGTTTTAAGGTCAACGGAGTCAGAACCAAGGACGAAACGGATAAGATGACAAAATTGGTGTTTTTTGCCCTCCAACAAAAGGAAAGCCTGCTTAACAGAATCCTCTTTAATGCTTTGAGCTCCTCTTGAATGCTTTGTCCATCTTGGCGATACACTCCAACACCTTGGTATAATCTTTATCGCTGAACAAGGCTAGAAAAATATGCCTGAAACTTGTCGGTGGGCTTATTTAACTGAACCCTCAAGGTCTGGCAAGCAGCCTGTAGAAAAGAGGCCTTAGGATCATTGGTACGGAGAGCCTTTTCATAGACGCGGCTTCAGCCATGGAAGCTGCTGTATACTTGTCAAAATCAGCTTGGCTACGCAGGCCATACTTGGACAAACGTAACATCTGAGAGGAGACGTCCCCTGTAGACTGGCTTTCAAGTGACTCGAGTCTTTTCAGAAGAGAAGAAACAGTAGTCTAAAAACCGGGGAAAAAAGAGAAAATATACAGAAAATGAAGAAAAGGTACAAACGAGAACGCAGGATAAAGAAACGGATGTGCTGAATAACGAAGCTGCAAATAAACACAGCCAGAATGCGAAAAACTACAAATTATAGAAAACATTCCACGGGACGGAAAAATCCATTGAGGTAAGCAAAATGCACGAAGAAACAAATTTGGAAAAAACGCGCCACGTAAATGGCGAACGTAAAAAATTACAACGCAGCCAAAAAACACAAATGAAACAAAAGAGGAAATGACAAGGGAGATAATAGACGAGCTGGGTGCGATGGGAACAAACAAACAAAAGCACAGAGGAATCCAACATATTAAAAAACATTTGCACAATGAGGGGAACGAAACTTCTCGTGCAGCCTAAAGACTGATAAGCTACAATGCAACAAAACGCACGAGGGAAATATATAACTTCGCAGGGAGCGGAAACAACATCTCATACAAAAAATGCTGGGAAACGTATCCACAAGTATGAGGCAACAAACAAACATGTGCTGTTGTAACAACGCCAAAACATCCCACGCCACCAAAAGATGGACACAATAAACTGAATGAATGTGCGCGGGAACAACACTGAACGGAGACAAAATATTTGACAAACATCCCATATAAAATGGGGAACCCAAAACTTCTCATGCAGCCAAAATAAAAACACATTAAATACGAACAAATGCATGAGGAAAAAGACCTCGCAGTGAGCGGAAACAACATCTAATACAGAACAACAAACGTATAACAAAATAAGGAAAACAAAAGTGCGCGAACCGAGGAAGAAAGGCAAGCATATAAAATTTACCTCTTTAACTTGAGAAGTTCCTTCCGCTTGACCAGAAGGGGCAGCTGGCGGTAGAAGAACAGCAGCGATATTACCTGGCGCGTGAGGCGCTTGGCGTTCAGGCGCCACAGAAGGATCTTGAACGTCTTGCAATTCGGCTTCAGAAGAGGCCATGATGCTACCTACCTGTAAGGGCTGGTTCACACGTGCTACGCAAATGCAAATGCAAGTGCAAGCGCAAATGAAAACGACGTTCACACGTCGAACGCAAACGCAAGGAAGGTGAGATACGCAAGCGCAGTCGAAGTCTTTTTCAAGATGGCGGACGAGACGGAGGTTTTGATACTACTACTTTTCCTGCTTTTCGCTTACCGACTGATAAAGAGACGAAAAAGACGTGTCCAGACGTTTTTATCGCGTACAAAGTATATCGTTAGAATATAGTAGGATTAGTTCCTACTTTGTGAAGGTTCCACCTTGATATTAAAACTGGCAGGGGAAATAAACCGCGCTGGGTAAAAGGGGTGTCCCTTATGTGTTTTAATATTTCATATTATGGGTTTGTTGCTTTAAACGGAATTAAAAAAAAAACAGTGAGAAATCCCCAACCGAACGCGCACCCGTGGAAGACGCCATCTTGGGTTGAACCTCAACCATGGAGGCATGGAACAAGTGTTTTGTTACCTTGCGTTTGCATTTGCGGTTGCGTTGCCCTGGTTCACACGTGTGAAATACAAACGCAAGCGCAAATGCAAGCGCAAGAAAATGAAAATTTTTCCATTTCTTGCGTCGGCGCTTTTTAAAGATTTTATAATCACAATTTTAGGTCCTGAAGTGTTTATCCATTTTTTCTTCTTTTTTTATTTCTTTCGGAGCACTATTCATAGTGCTTTATATATATATATATATATTTTAAATTTTAAGTTTATAGCGCTGTATTAAGTTTTCACTATAGTTAACGGGCTACGCTCAAGCGACCCCGTCATACTATTTTAACTGTATATAGCATACAAAAGTTTTAACTGCTGCATTAGTTTTGAACGTCATTTTTTATTTGAACCATCCCATCCAGGCCCACAGATATGATGCAGGTGGGAAGTTTGGTTAGCAGAAAAGAGGGGTAAGTATTGCTGTAGGTGCAGCCCAGAGTACCTCTACCTTCTTGCAACATATATAGCTTGAAAAAACGCACAGCTAAATGGGTGAACCAATTATCTCACAACTTGATACTTGATACCTCACCAAATCAAATGGAATCGAAATATCGAGGAAAAGCTACAATTGATCTTTTCTACACTTGAAGAAGGGCGCATGAAACGTTCGACGTTTGAACCGGTCGTTTCGACAAGATGCCATTTCTCACAGGGAAACAATGTCACGTGACATACATTTCGCGCCATTTTTAAGCAAAAAGGAATGCCGCTGACAATATTTCACCACATGCGAACAACAGATACGGCGAAGCATAACCGGTTACGACATAATAGCATTCTCGTTACGATATAACATTATCAGGTACAACATAATGCAGGATAATCATGGGCATCTGACTACGATATAACGTTACCGATCACGACATAATGGCATTGTGGTTACACTGAATATAAGGTCACCGGGTGCAACATAACAGCATACTGGGTACGATAAGACAGTAAACCGGCAAACATAATACAATACACCATATGGTACGATCCAATGACATTTTTGTCCGATATTCCCCTCCATAGCAACCTACCTACCTACCTACCATTTCTATGACAATCTAGCCCACTCTTACAATAATGTGGTCTTTTATTCATGTTTTCAACGGGTACATGTAGATTTAAATATATGAAAAGAAGTGTTGTATCAAGCTCGCAGGAACAGCGACATTTTTTGACAGGACAGCTTCAAAAACTACTGTAGTACTGTGATCTATTCATTGTTACACTAATATTTAGATTTTGGGCCATTTTGGCCTGGAAAATCATTAATTTCTTTTGTATTTCCGTTTTGAATGCTTAGAGAATTTTAAAAGTTTGATCTAATGACCAATCAGGTGCTCTGATCTAACATGCTACTGAATTTGGTGTCAACTCAATGCGTGGCAAAGTCAGTTGTGTATTCATGCTATTGCTACATAATCAGGGAGAGAAGACAAGGCAGCGAGTGAGGTTGTCAGGCTGGAATCACAGGTGACTTTTTTGTTATTTTGAGTGATAATTTCAGTAGAATTGACGAGTCTCCTTCCTTTACCCAGCAAGACACAAAATAACCTCAAAAATCACAAATCTGTCTGTCATTTCCTATAATAGCAGTCCTGTCTCATAAGGATAGTACAGGTTTAACGATTCCTGCCTCTATTTTTTTTCCAGGCTTATTTGGAGACTACAGCTTCGATCAAGTGAGTGTTAAACCTACTCCAGTTCTCCTCAGTAGGGTTGTTGGTATAACTCGCTCCACAAAGCTTTTCACTTTCTTTGTTTGCTGTATTGAGGAACGATTAAAGTAAAGTAAAGGAAAGTGTAAAGTGTAAAGTTTAAAGACAGATATTATATAAGAAAAAAATTACAACTACTGCAATTAAAAGTTCAATAGTACGATTTTACTGATTCCATCTCACTACTTTGGATCTGCCTAGGGGCTTAATTTTGTTCACAGAAAAATTCAGGTTTTGCATGAGTAATGATCGCGCAGGACACTTACTCTCACTGCGTATCTATTTATTTATTTATTTATTTATTTATTTAAAGAGTCAGTATCCACAAACTGACGATTATACCGAAAAGACAAAAGAGTTTGTTTAGGCGATCTCAGTATCGAAGTTAGATAGAATGAATAGAGGTAACTATCTTTGTACGTTAATGTGTGCATTTGTTTATTTTTATACTACAACTTAAATATCTAGTTACTGTTTACCATCCGCACGGCTCAGTCGCTCAGCGCGATTAGGTTTGCTATTTCTGAGTGGCTGTGCTCTCTTTTTTTTTTCACAATTATTTCCTTTAAACTATTCTACTCCTTTCGTATCAAGAGCACAATAAAGATTGTTGATGTCAATCGTGCAGAATATCTCCTGAGTCAACTCGGCCTAAAGCCTCGTCGGTAGACGACAGGGTCTGTCGGATTATGCTCGTAAAATAGAGTATTATGCTTTCGGGTGTCACCCGTGAAAGAAGGGCATCATGCTCAAAGTTATACTCGGCTGGAGGTATAATGCCGGACTAAAATGACACTTCCACCCCACCCCCATAGGCCCGTACCTATTATTAAACATTCCTAGTCTTTCATTTTTGAAAGAAATGTCAGACAATAATTATCCAGTTTAACATTTGATGAACCAAAGTTGTTAAAAACTAACAGCATCGAAAAGTAAGTTACAAACAACAAAGTCTCTCGTAACTTATTGCTTTCTAGGATTATAGCACTTACATGTACCTTTATCCAGTTCCTAAAATATTCCCTCTTTTATCAACTTTGTACATTCTAGCTGGAGTTGCTGGTAAAATTTGCATACAAATTCATAGTTTTCAGAAACAACAGCATTATGCTGCAAAAATATTAGTATTATGCAGCATTATGCATGATGCTCCAGATATAGTATTGTGCTCAAAAGTATGCCGACATAATCCGACAGACCCTGGTAGACGATATTCGGCGCGATTTCCCAGGATAATGTTAAATAATGTTTTTTACTAGACAGAAGGGATGAAACTTAAAAACTAGCCGTGCGTTTTTTTTTCGAGTTGCAATCTGTTTCCATCCCGACAATCTGTAGGAAAGGAGACTTATTTTTTTATTTGACTGCGGTAGTATCATTTTCGGGCTTTATTACTGCTTAATTAAAGGGGCACTGTCTGAAAATTCTTGTCATGAGTTGTTCAAATCGCGAGGAAGTACTTTTTCTATTATGCGAGCGGCCCATTTAACACGAAGAAGTAGATTCTAATTATTTCTTGGACAGAAAGGAAAGCAGTATTTTATGGCGATTTTTCCAGGACACAATGACTTACTTACAAAACTTACTTTTTGAAGTTGCAATCCGCTTCCTCCTCGTCATCTATGGCGACAGCGGAAAACCGCCGCAAATAGTTCCAATGCACATATTAAGTACTTCGTAGGAAAACAGTAAAATGTTTCAAGTGTTTCACTTAGCAGACGCATGTTTGGGTTGAGACCCAAATTACGTGGCAGTGCCCCTTTAATGACAGAATTGAATGAAACTGGTTCATTCAAGGTGTATATTTTCTGATTCCCCAGAAAGAAGTTTTAAAAACAAGCCTTGGAGCAAGGGACATCATATCTAAAACCTTGATCGCTGTAGTCATGCGCATCACCCACTTATTTGTGGTCCTTTTGTGTTTCTCGTCATCGTTCTTGGTCTACATCATATTTTCAACCGAGCGTTTCGTGTCACTATGGAAACCAAGGCAAGGAAGGTGGTCTAGTAGCACAGAAGTGGATTTTCATGTTGAAGGTGTTTTAAAAGGAGAACAACAACAAAGGACAGCAGCAAACCTACGAACGGAGAAAGCAACCTTCGACAAAAACGTGGCAGATGAAAGTAAACCACTATCTCAGAGGTCTGGAATAAGGAAAAGTGTGATCATATTGAGTGCAGGCAGAAGTGGATCGTCATTTCTTGGAGAGATTTTTAACATCAATTCGCATGTGATGTTTTTGTTTGAGCCATTAGGAACTCTTCTCTCCAAGTTATTCAAAGGGAAGAAGTTTGCAGGAAGAAACGAGGCGAAACCCTATGCAGAAACTTCCATCAAAGTAATCAACAGTTTACTTCAATGTGACTTTGGTGATATCACAAATTCAACTCTAGAGGCATTTTCTCATCACGTTTTTCGCAGACGTAGTAAAGCGCTCGCCGGGAGGTACTTCCTTTCGAAGACCCTGCTCAGTAACGTTTGCAATTCCCATAACCATACAGCTGTGAAGATTTTGACGGCCCGGCTACCAAACCAAACGATGCATACTTTGAAGGAGCTGTTTAATCAGCCTGACCGTTATGAAGTAAAGTTAATCCACTTGGTTCGTGATCCCAGGGCTGTAGCGAACTCTAGGGTTTTAGCTAAGTGGATAAAGGGCTACGAGGATCCAAACCTGGGTGAACGTCTCAAACCCATCTGCAATCTTCCACTGAATAATATACGGTTTGGTTTGATTTCTCCTCCTCATTGGCTTAAAAATCGTTATAAAGTGATTCGTTACGAAGATCTTGTGCTGAATGCGGTAAATATGGCAAAGGAACTGTATAAATTCGTGGAAATAGATTGGTCAATGGACGTTGAAGAGTGGATACACGAACATATAGTTACTGAGAACATCGCAGAGGGGACTGGTAGAAAGAATATCTTTTCACTTTACAGAAATCCTTCCGCTGTTATGGAGAAATGGAAAAGTGCCCCCGAGGCTTTCATAAAAGCCGTGGAAGATAGCTGTGGTGATCTTATGAACTTTCTTGGATACGAAAAGTTTACTAGAAAGGGAGCATAAGAATAGAATATTTCTTCGCGAATGTTAAGCAAGAACTATTGTACGTTTTTAGGGTGAATGATGCTGGTCGACTTGTTTGTAACATTGCTTCTGGGGCAAGCGCGAGACTCTACTAACAACAACAACAACAACAACAATTTATTAAAGTACGTCCTTAAAGTTACATGGCATTACCTAAAATAAAATATAATAAAAAAATAAAATTTAAAGTGAAATAACATAGACAATAATACAAATAACAGATTGGACGTGATTTTGTTTTGTACGATGCTTCATGTCTAATATTCATTGTTTGAAAGAGAAAAGCAGGAATAAGTCTACTTAACAATTAGATTATGAGCTCGCTTCGCTCGTCGGGGGTACTGCGCTCCGGTTGTATTGAATCAATTCACCCTATACTACTCAGCACCTGAGGAGCGAAGGGACGAGGGGCAACAACAACAACAAAGAGGCAAAAACAAGAAACAAAAGCGCCAACAAAAACAGCCATGTTGCGGGGTCACCCTATTAGAGAGAGGGGTGTGTGGGGCGAGAGCGATGGAAGACAAACCACCAACCCTATTAGAGAGAGGGGAGGGTGGGGTAAGATTGATGGAAGACAGGGCAGGTTCGATGGAAGACCAACCACCGGTGCCGCTCCCTCGCAGAAAGCGCCCCTCAAAAAATTTTCGCCCTGAATATACCCCCGCCATGACAGACGCGTCGCAGCAAAGCCTTCTGGCGGAGTTCGACCCTTTGTACCCACCAACGAGAACGGACCCCAAACAAATTACCAAACAATGCAAGCAACACTATTTGGCGACCCCACACGCGAAGGGGTGGAAACCCAAAGCGGTCGCCGTTCCACTAAATGGAGGGTCAGCAAAAACCTCAACAGAGACAGGACGCAAACCCTCATGAACAAGATAAACGAAGTAGCCAACAGCTCCTTTTACGTAAGGTATTCATATCACTATTGGCTGAGGAACATCAATGATGACTCTCTAATGTTGTATTATAACAATGGTCGGGAAAATTCACGTTGGATCAACCATCGTTCCGATGCTGAAACCTGGCTGCGAGAAAAGTAGGAAGAGCGACTGTTTCAAGAACCACTTGAAAGACCGAACACACAATGGGTTTACTAGGCCCCTTCTGACGTCTTCGTCAAGATCGTGTACACCCGGCAACCACTGTTGGGAACAGGTCCTCTGCCCGATTGGCTGCGCGCATTGGCACATGGGCGTCACGGCCCAATGGTGTGTTTGGACACATATCAAGACAACCTTTGCCTTTGGAGATGTCTCGCGGTTCATCAAGGAGCAAGACCCGATCGATGCACAAAAAGGCACGTGAATTGGCAAAGAGTTCTTATCAACTTGAAACTGTTGCACATGATTGTCCAAAAACTTCACTTGATGAGCTTGACAAAGTCGAACAACATTTCAACCACGAAAAGCCCGTTTCCGATTGGTTGGGAATTCGCGTGTATGAACCTGAAAAACAAGGCGATGAAATTAATTGGCGACTCCAACCCAAAACTCACAAACGTTCTCACAACTGGGGTCTTTGAGGGTCACACGTTTGTTGTGAAGAAGATTGAACGTTTGGGTCAAAACTACATTAGTCCGCACTGCCAAACAAGATCCACGATGGCATGCAATCTGCAACGGCACATCGCAACAAAGTTTCTAAATCACAAAGACAAGGCAAAGTTATATAAAGCACGAGTTCAACTTAGGAATGTAACTCTGTCTACCCTCTTCCCGAGCTACTCGGCAACCGGTCTAGCTGGGCAGCGAATTTTTATCAACGAGAATTTAACGAGATACTGCAGCGACATGATGAAACTTGCCATTGAGAAACGCAAGGACGGGAAAATCCTAAGCACTTGGTCACTGGATGGAAGGATCTTTATTAAAACTTCTCCCAGCGGACGACCAAGGCAGATGTTTTCGAATGAGGAAATCAAGGAACTCTGATGTTTATTTTTGTTTTGTTTTCCAACCATCGTGTTATTGTCTGACTTCTTTATAATCCTTGGAGAAACGTAAGTTGATAGCATAATTGCAAAGCTTTCGCAAGGAGTAGCGCGGGTAGGTGGTGCATACATGAGTAGTTTTATGTGTAGTTACTTTATGCTGATTTCGTTGTACTGCAAAATGTTTGGCCTTTGTGTGTTTTTTCCTTGTCTTACCTTGATTCGAGATCTTTGTTTGATACACGCAAATTCAATTTCGCTGTTTTTTGTGAGCGGAGACAAAGCTCAAAGAGGTGCAAACTTTAGCACACACGCAATTGCGAGTTGTTTAATAGTACTACCGGGTATTAAGATTTACAGTACTGTTTCTTTCATATTAATAAGCACACCCATCTAGCCGGAAAAAAAACAACCTCGATTTGCAGGGAAGACTTTGCAGCCAGCAGCTCTAAAATATTACACGGTCTATTTATTTATTTATTTATTTATTTCAAAGAAAAGAAAACACCCATTCGCTTTACATCTAATTTAGTCACAAACTAAAGACATGACTACTCCTTTTACAGCCTCTTTTTGTTCTTTGAATGTCAGAGGGCTAAATCAAACACGTAAGCGAAGACAGCTTTTCAGATGGCTGCACAATAACAAATTCGATATTGTATTCTTGCAGGAAACTTATTCAACTGAAAGCGTAGAAAACATATGGATATCTGAATGGGGTGGGAAAATTTATTTCTGTCATGGTACAAGCCATTCGAGAGGTGTAATGATTCTTTTCAATCCCAGATTAGCTGCTCTGGTCAACAACATGGAAGCAGATAAAAACGGAAGATATTTACTTCTTCAAACAACTATTTCTGATACCACCTTCCAATTGTGTAACATCTACAGTCCCAACAATAACTCCGACCAGAAAACTTTTTTCTCGAGCATTCTAGACGTCCTAAGAAAACGTTCGGAGATTAAAATTATAATCGGTGGAGATTTCAATTGCGCTCTAACACCACGGGACAAACTGGGAGGGGCTGCAGTGGAAAGGAAAAACAATGTAATTAGCGAGATTACCAAATTGTGCGACTTGTTAAAACTTCAAGATGTTTGGAGATGTCAGCACCCTAATGAATCACAATTTACATGGCGCGACAAGGCCTTTAAAGTACAATGTAGATTGGATTACTGGTTGGTTTATAAAGAATTGTCACGCATCGTGATTAATACCGAAATGAAAAGCTCCACATTAACAGATCATTCTGCAATAACACTGACACTTCAGTCTAAGGGTTACGCTCAAAGAGGACCCGGATTTTGGAAATTTAATAATTCTCTCCTGGATGATTATGTCTTCGTTGAACAACTTTACAATATGATACCTGCGTACAAAAATAAATACAACTATCTCACTGACAAAGGTCTTTACTGGGACATGATAAAAATGGAAATAAGAGGTTTCTGCGTGCAGTACTCAAAAAGGAAAAATAGAGAACGCAGGAACACAGAGAAAGATCTTTCTGATCAAATTGATGCTTTAATGAAGGCTCTTGCTACAAATAGGTCAAAAGAGAACATCACTAAATTATATAGGCTCAGATCGGAGCTTAATAAGATCATCGAGCACAGAACTAACGGTGCTATTATTAGAAGCAGAACAAGGTGGCATGAGCAAGGTGAAAAAAATACTAAATATTTTTTGAATTTAGAAAAACGACAAAACGCCAAAACATATTTTTCGAAACTTAAAACCCAAGATGGTCTTGAAATAACGAATGCAGATGAAATTTTAAAATGTTAAAAGTTATTTTATAAAAACCTTTACACGGCTGTACCTCGTGAAAACCTTAATGATAAAATGTTCTTTGAAAACCAAAACCTTCCTAAATTGAACGAAGTCGAACTGGAAGAATTAGAAAGACCACTGACGAAGGAAGAGTGTTTTGAAACCCTAAAATCGAGCTCCAAAGGTAAATGTCCAGGAAGTGATGGATTTACAGTAGAATTTTATCTACATTTCTGGCCCATACTAGGGGAGGAAATGGTTCAAAGCTTCAATCAAGCCTTGATATATGGTCATCTCAATATAACCCAGAGACAAGGAATAATCAAAGTTGTGCCCAAGAAACGAAAAAATAGGCTTTACTTAGAAAACTGGAGACCAATATCCCTTCTTAATATCGACTACAAAATAGCAACGAAGACTATAGCAGGTAGAATTTCTAAAGTTCTTCCCAAACTAATACACGAAGACCAAACCGGATATGTTAAAGACCGTTACATCGGCCAAAACATAAGGCTAGTTAAAGACATAATGAAATTAACATCTTTACACAACATTCCCGGTATGGCCATTTTCATCGATTTCAAAAAAGCCTTTGATTCTGTAGATTGGAATTTCCTTGCTAAAGTTCTGGAAGCCTTCAACTTTGGTCCTCAAATCCAAAAGTGGATTAAGGTGTTCTATACCGACACTAGCAGCTGTGTTATTAACAATGGGCACGCTTCGGAGTTTTTTAACCTGCAAAGAGGAGTTAGACAAGGCTGTCCTCTATCTGGTATTCTCTTTGTTCTTTGTGCGGAAATTTTAGCTCAGGCAATCAGAAATAGTAATAATATTAAGGGAATACAAATCTATAACCAGGAATATAAAATATCACAATATGCGGATGATACTACTGCCTTCGTGTCCGATGTATCTTCAGCGGAAAACGTTTTTGAAATATTGCGCATTTTCCGAGACGTTTCAGGTTTAGAATTAAATAAGTCCAAAACTGAAGGAATGTGGCTAGGGTCGTGTAGATACAACACTTCGACACCTTTTGATATAGCCTGGCCTTCGGAACCTATATATGCACTAGGAATCTATTTCACTTATAATGAACACATTTCCTTCCAAAAAAACTTTGAGGAAAAATTAATCTCAATGAAGAAACTTTTAAATCTTTGGCGGAAAAGAAATCTTACACTGTATGGTCGAATAACCATTCTTAAAAGCCTTGCTCTCTCCAAGCTAGTCTACAATACATCAGTACTCACCTTCCCTTTAGAATTTGCAGCTTTGGTTAAAACGGCTATCTCTGAGTTTGTTTGGAATACCAAACCTAAAATCAAACACACCACAATGATTGGTCCGAAAATTAAAGGTGGCCTAGACCTGCCAGATTTCGAAACAATGAACAACGCCCTTAAGGTCACTTGGATAAAAAGACTAAACGAAAGTAGCGGTAATGCAAGTTGGAGCCACATACCTCTTTCGCTTTTAAAAGAGGTAGGAGGTTCGTTTTTATTCGAATGCAACTATGATCTAGAATGTCTTAAAGTGTCTATCCCCATTAAATTTTACAAAGACATCTTGTATACCTGGCAAACGATAAACCAACATATTCCAGAAAACAAAGAACAAATACTAAACGAAATCCTGTGGAATAATCGCTTTATTAAAGTTGAAAAGTTCTCTGTCTATTACCAATGTTGGCATAAAGCAGGAGTGATAAGGGTCAAAGATATTTTTTGTGAAAACAACTTCTTAACTTTCAATGACTTTTGCCGCAAGTTCACTATCAAAACCAATTTCCTCACATATTACGGATTATGCAATTCATTTCCCCAAAAATGGATTCGCTTGTTAAAAAAATCTAACGCAAGCACACCTACGAATTTAGAAAACGTGGGGAAAATACCTTTAAGCAAGCTTTCCTGCAAATCAGCTTCTCGAATTCTTATCAGTCAGAAATTTGAGCCTCCTACAGCTGAGAGAAGGATGTTGCAAGTGAACCTAGACAAGCAAGCAATCAGCACTATTTATAATATTCCCTTCAAAGTGACCAAGGATACAAGACTCGCCATTTTTCAATTTAAAATTGTGCACCACATCTTGCCAACTAATGCCACTCTTTTCAGAGACAAAATCATACAACATGATAAATGTCATCTCTGTGACCAAAAGCAAACCCTGAACCATCTTTTTGTTGCTTGCTCGGATGTGCAGACCTTCTGGCAAAGCTTTTCTCGCTGGTGGAATGTTAAGAATGACGATTCTATCACCTTAAACGATGAAACCATAATCTACGGCTTTACAAACGATTTTAGACAACAACTCGGCTTAAACCTATGCTTAATAATTGCCAAGTATTACATTTATTGTGCTTCAAGGAATGAAGAAAATTACTTCTTCGAAGCCTTCCTTGCTTACCTTAAAAGCAAATTATTTATAGAGAAGAGTAAATGCAAATCGCAAATTAATTTATAAAAACAACTTTTTCTCAGTACCAAACGACACGTACATGTGTGTGTGTTTCTGTTTCCGTTTTTCTTCTCTCCGTTTTGGTCTCAAGTATCGTAAGTAGAATTGCTGTATTTTTATTTGCGTATTGTAAATAGCTGTTAATATCTGTCAATTAATAAGTTATGTATGTACGTATTGTAATAAGGCATGATATTCAAATAAAAAAGTTAGAAAAAAAAAAAGGGGCAAGACCCGATCGATGCACAAAAAAGGCACGTGAATTGGCAAAGAGTTCTTATCAACTTGAAACTGTTGCACATGATTGTCCAAAAACTTCACTTGATGAGCTTGACAAAGTCGAACAACATTTCAACCACGAAAAGCCCGTTTCGGATTGGTTGGGAATTCGCGTGTATGAACCTGAAAAACAAGGCGATGAAATTAATTGGCGACTCCAACCCAAAACTCACAAACGTTCTCACAATTGGGGTCTTTGAGGGTCACACGTTTGTTGTGAAGAAGATTGAACGTTTGGGTCAAAACTACATTAGTCCGCACTGCCAAACAAGATCCACGATGGCATGCAATCTGCAACGGCACATCGCAACCTGTTCTCGAGGAGAAACTGTGGTGGTTTGCCCCAATGAAAAAATGGAAAACCCACACCGCGTTTGAGAAGGCATTCTTCCCCAAATCAACCGCCTCTCCTGAAGCAATCCGCTGGGTGGAACGACAAGCCCGCCGACGAGGTATTCACATTCACCACGCCCAATGTGGGCACGGAGGAGAACCGTGGCTTTTGGGTCGCCCAGTGGATGGACTTCACATCGAGAGCAAAACAGTTTTTCAGTACCATGGGTGTTACTGGCATGGGTGCCCACGGTGTTTCCCCGACCGTGACACCAAAATAACAAACGCTAGGAAATCCCGAAAAGAGCTGTTCCAAGCAACATGCGAACGACCACAAAAACTTCGGGAAGCAGGTTTTTATGTGGTCGAAGCCTGGTCATGCCAGGTCAAACAAACACAAGAAGCTCTGCCCCCTGTTTTCACAAGAACGTATCCCCATGCGATGATCTTCGACTTTGAGGCATATGGAAACAAAACAAAGAGAAAGGACCCAACACCCACACTCCACATGCAAAACGTTCACAAACCAATCTGTTTCTCAATCGGGGACACGCTTGAGCGCGAACCCACACACATCTGCGACAGAGACCCAAAGGAGCTGATCCGCAAGTTTGTGGAAGAGATCGAACGGCGGGGGAAAAGAAAGACTTTCCTTCCAGAAACTTTCAACCTGCTTCCCAAAGCCCAAAAAATTCTGATTGCGGGGTGGTGCGATGAACTGCCTGTGCTTGGTTTCAACTCTGGCCGATACGACTTGAATCTTGTGAAAGAGCATTTGGCAGATTACCTCGCTGAAATGGCGAAGAAAGGGAGAGTGGTCAAAGATGCAAACAAATTGATGTTCCTTCTTCTGCCGAAGTTCCGTTTCCTTGACATAATAAACTATTTGGGGCCAGGAACCAGCTATGACAGTTGAGTGAAGGCTTATGGCTGTTCGCCTGGGAAGTCGTGGTTTCCATACGAGTGGTTTGATAGCCCGGACAAGCTTGATTATCCCGGTTTGCCAGATCATCCTGAGTGGTATTCATCTCTGAAAGGAGAGCGGGTGTTGACACCAGAGGAATGGAAAGGTTGCGTTCGTGTGTTCAAAGAAAAGGGAATGAAGACCTTTGCAGACTGGCTGCGCTATTACAACAATCTGGATGTCGCGCCTGGGCTCGAAGCGTTGGACAAAATGCGAGCTTTCTGCACTGAAAAGGGAATCGATATTTTGAAAGACGCCGTCAGCATCCCAGGAGTCAGTCTTCATTATCTCTTGCGGGGAGCGGTTGAGCGAGGAGCAGAGCTGTGGAGCCCCTGCAAAGAGGCCTATGACATGTTGAAAGGAGCTGTGGTCGGGGGACCGAGTCTCGTGTTCACCCGCCATCACGAAGTCTGGGAGACAAAAATAAGGTCGCACCAATATGAAGACCCAAAACCCTGCGAAACGATTCTGGGCTACGACGTCAATGCATTGTATTTGTCAACAATGCTTCAGTACATGCCCTGCGGGAAGGAAACTCTAATTCCCTGAAGAGCAAAAGGTCAGAGCGGTCCCCAGGTTTGTTCTAAGCTTGCAGGAGGGAAAGTGGTTCGGTTTCGCAAAAGTTGATCTGAAAGTGCCTGCGGCGCTCGTCCCCAAGTTCGAGGAGATGTGCCCCTTCTTCATCAACAAACAGGTGCCACAGGAAGCTGTGCCGGAGCACATGTTGGAGTATCTGGATCACACCGGCATAAACCGTGGGGACGGGAGAAAGTTAGTGGGCGCCCTGTCTGCCGAAAAAATGTTGGTTTACGTCCCATTCCTCCGTTGGTACATCAACCACGGGGTGGAGATCACAGCAGTTCACCGAACAATCAATTACCAACCGAAAAAGATTTTCACCTGCTTTGTGGAGCAGGTAACTGAGGCCCGCCGAACAGGGGACACAAACAAAAGCAAGGCGATGTTGGCAGATGTGTTCAAACTCTTGGGCAACAGTGCTTACGGAAAAAAATGATTGAAGCTGTGGAGCGCCAAACAAACGTTATCTACACGAAGGATGAAAAGGTTGTCGACAGAGCGTTGCGAAGTGCTTTCTTCTCAGATCTCGATGAAATCGGGGATGCGTACGAGCTGGAAAGCCGGAAGCTGCAGATCAAAATCCGAAGGCCGTTCCAGGTTGGCATCGCGGTGTACCAGCTGGCCAAGCTCCGATTTCGTGGACAAGTTCGTGGACCGCCGCAACTTTGAGCTGATCCAGATGGATACGGACAGCAACTACATGGCGATCTCTCGCGCAAAGTTGGAAGACGTTGTGAAACCGGAGATGAGAGCCCAATACGAGGCAGAAAAAAGATCAGTTGCTCGCGTGGGACAAGTGGAGCAGCCGCACTCCAGGGTTGTTCAAGCTGGAGTGCGAGGGTCGCCGAATGATCGCGCTCTGCTCGAAGTGCTATTACGTGGACGTCGACGGGGGCAAAATCAAGTTCAGCACGAAAGGGATGAACCAGAGGCAAAACGTCATCAGGTGGGAACGTTTCAAAGCGGCGCTCGAGGGGCACAACGACATGGCGACAAACAGAGGCTTCCGCATGAGAGAGGGACGAATGGTGACTTACTTGCAGCAGAAGCTGGGCCTGAGCGCGTACTACGACAAGCGGTGGGTACTGCCAGACGGATCTCACACCGAACCCATCGAATACCACATCCCCTACCCCTAACCAGGCATGACAGGAGGGAGCTCGGTATTCGGAGGAACAACCATCAACTCTTCACGCACGAAACTGCGCTGGGGTCCATCGCGGCCTCCCGTTTCGAGGCGGGAAATCCGGTTGCATGGCAGGTTCGCCTGGTTTTACCATGATCCTTTCAACCTCGAACACTTTCAAAGACCAAACAGGGTCTGTGGCTCGTCGTCACCACCTTCCAACTCACCAGGTTGAAACAAATAGCGCACGTCCACACCAGGGGGAAGCCTTTTTTCGGCCGCGCCAACAGGCCTGGAATACGGAGTTGCTGGCTGTGCGAAAACAGATTGTTCTCGGATCGCATCTGCGGGTTTCAATCCTGTAAGCCGCGTGGTCTGTTGGTTGAGAGCATCCACAACCCTGGGAAGCCTTGCCACCCACACAACAGACCGCACACCTTCTGGCAGCCGCATTTCGAGTGCGTACTGGTCCCGAACAAACGCTTGGCAAGTGTGCGGTTGAAGCGTTCCACAATCGCCTGGTCGCGATGGATTTCAACACGCCCACGGCGAATACTTGTTCGTTGCGCCTCCATGACTCTGGAAACAGCCCCCATGAACTCACGCCCCGGGTCCACCTGCAGCAGCTTTGGCCATTTGAGAGGGCCGCGCTTGTAAATCCTTTCAAAGGCCCGGGCCACCTCCTCAGAATTTTTCGCGGTCAGAGGCTCAGCTGCCTTGAAGCGGCTGGCCACGTCGACCACAGTCAGCGCGTATTTGAAAGTTTTGCGCCCCACCTTGTCGTGCGGCATGAAGAGCACGTCAGCTCGGTGCACTGCGTTGGGTGTTGGCACGTGAAACTTCGGCCGAGGAACGTGCCGCGGCGCGGGAAAAAAGATCTGCCAAAGAGCCTGCTTTTGCAACCACTGTTTCGCCACAGTTTCCGAAACCTTTGCGGCTTGGGCCAGTTTTTTCACTGCGGCAATACCTTTCCAGTAGCCTTTCGGGCTGTAGTAAATTTTTGAAAGGCGCTTCTGCAAGGCTGGATTTTTCTGCTTCAAGGCAGGGATTTTTTTCATTGAACCTATAAAACAGGAGGAAAGATGGCGAATGTAAGGGTGTGCTGTGGGAAAACGATGGTTGAGTACCATGAGAATTTCGAATTCGTTTGTCAAAGTTGCCAAAGGGTTGAGGAGCTCGCCACCCCAACCAAAACCAGGGAGGAGGTGGGGTGGACAGCAAACCCCATTTCATTCACCCACCTTCGGAAAATTCTCGAGAAACACGGAATATTCGGCGCTGTCAACACCATTTCGGATGGTGGGCGAGAACTTTACGACCCGTCAAGATAGAAGTTTTTGGGAAGCCTCATCCGCGATTTCAGGGAGTTTTTCTTTCCCAAGTCGGTGAATTTCATTTGCTTTTTGAACAATTACTTTCAAGCTGTTCAAGAAAGGGTTTGGCCACGCAAAAAAGCAATCCTCGCGCTCCTCTTTCCTGCCGTCGAAAAAATCCACCCAGCAACGCGACGCCGGGCGAAAGAAAGGTTCAATGAATGGTGGTGGGACTTGTTCACTCCGCGACGAAACGTTTGTCGTATTTCGCCTGTATTTTCTAGGAGATCTCCATGCAGTGGTCGCTGACGATGTCGTCAACCAGTTTCAGCCTGTCAACGAATTCCTTTTCCACGAAAGCCTCGCCCCTGAAGGGGAAGCGGATCACGTCGAGAATCTTTTTGTACTCGACCCGGGAAGCTTGCCACACCTTTGACCACAAGCCCGAAAGCAGTCAAAGTTGCAAACACAATCGGGTTTAAGGTGATACCCCCTGCAACCGCAGAAGAAACGATGGCTTTGCCCGCCACGACATTGCAAACCAGATCCTTTCTTCGAAAGGAGCGGAATAACTTGTCGTATCCCCAGTGTTTCCTGTGGTAGCTTTTTCAACATCTCGACGGTGTCCCGTTTAAGGGAGGCGTCGATGTGGTTGAAGTCGAACACACAGAGCTTGGGTTCAGCACCCTTCATATACAAACTCAACAACAAACTCGACGGTCAGCCGCGCTGACGAGCCGACTTTGAGGTATGCAAGTTGGAATTTCGGTCCTGTTGAGTTGACGAAAGTAAGGTGAATGAAGTACCCAGACGGGTGGGGGGAGTTTGTTGACCAAACTTCAACTCCTCGTGGAACATTGAAACGACGCAGAAGTTGTTTGACCCCTCTGAAAGTGGAGACGACAGAGAGTTGTGCGTCGCGCTTGGTTTTGGACAGAAAGACCAATCCAAGTCGTCTGATGTGAGTGAAGAAGGTGAATGGGTACCAAAACCCGGGCATGACGAAAGTCTTTATTTGATCGGTTGTGATAGTTAGCAGGGAGCTTTGAGCTCTGGACACTATTCCAGGCCAAACCACAGGTTTTAGAAAACGCAGGGCTCCATTTTGGTACCTGAATAAAGGGGCGTCATTGTTGTAAACAGCCTAATCGTTCAAATTCAAATTTCCGCCCAACTTCGGTTCTTTGAGCAGGAAGCTGTTCATGTTTACGTCACTTTGCATTGTTACCTCTCCATTTTTTCCGCTGAACAACGTTGCGCGCCCGTCCTTCACGCAGTTTCCATTCAAATCCAAATCATCACCCAGTTTCGGACGATAAAGGGCAAACCCACCCAGGTCCAGCGCGGTCTCCATTGTCATTCCGGTGACGCCCGCGCGGAACAAATCCAGGCCGTCGCTATGAACTTTTTTGTAATTCAAATCCGAATCACCGCCCAACTTGGGTTTTAACAGAAGATGACCGTTCATATCCAAGTCGGTTTGCATTTCCATTTTTCCGTTGTCCACACCCCAAACCATATCGAAAACGCTCGGGTTCACGCTGGAAACATGCCCCGAAACACCATAAACAACCAGGTGACCCGTGGTTGAACCCAGAGTTCTGCCATGCAGATACAAATAAATGAAGTTGGGGGTGTTGGCGCTTCAGTGATGGAACTGAACGAGGGTTTTGGTGTAGCTGCCGAAGGTTCGCGTGGCTTGGCTCGCCATGGACGCGATGTTTGCCCACGCCCTCACAGACAGAGTAAAGTAAGTAGTAGTAAGCATGGCGGACGGACGGTCAGTTTGTAGTTCTGATGATGATCATGATTCACTCCCTAAAACCGAGTCTTGTTCGCTAAACCCTGAGGTCTGTGAACTGGAATACCTTCATCTTAATGGCGACAAGTTAATGTGGTCAAACGACCTCGAATCGCTCAAGAATTTCGTGGCAGATGTTCTAAAACAGCAAGGGAAATGGCTGACGCCTGGTGGAAATACGAAGCAATTCAAAAGTTCCAACGGTAATTTAATTATTAACTGGTACAACAAGAAACAACGAACTCTGAACTTTCAGGGTCGTGATGGCCCTGCTTTAAAAGGTGAGTTAGTGGAATTAGTACGAATGAAGCCGGGAGTGCCAACGGATTTGCAAGACCACGAACCTTTGGTATCAACCGAACAAACAACGCAACCATCACTATCAGAGGAAGACAGCAGTATTCAGCGTAATAGTCGAATATTGATCGACGACGGGAGTCCGTCAAATTGCACTCAAGAGCGATCATGTCCAGTAATTGTGACCGACATTGAGGGCTTAAAACATGATTTATTGATACTTCAGAAACAAGTCGAAGAAAATACAAAGCTTTTGTCCATTATAAATGCCAAAAATCAAGACGAAAATGCTTCTTGTACCGAACTCCTTGATTACAAGAAAAGGTGCGAAACGTTATTATCCTCTGTTTCCAAAAAAGACAATGCAATCAGAGAGTTGGAAGAAAAATGTTTGACCTTTGAGAGCCGCGTTTTGTCATTAGAACAAGAGAATGATTCCCTTAGGCTTGCATTAACCATCATTATGCAAGAAAAGAGTCAAGTTGAAAGCAATCAACCAAGGTCAAGCGAATGTTGGGTCCATGTGGATAAGTCGCGAGGCAACAATGGAAATGCCAAACGTAGCCAGAAGCCAGTGCACACTAATATCACCGAAACCCGAAACAGTTTTTAGCCCCTTCGAATTAACGAACAAGTGGAAGTGAGAAATGTAGTTAATCAAAAGGTAAACAGTGGTGACGATGGCAAAGGTACATCTTCGTCTTCCTCGGAGGTTACAACGGAGAAAACTATCGAGACCGTTTCAACCGAATTGTCAGACGATCACGACCGACTACAGCCCGACCGCCGGAAGAAGGTCATCATAGCAGGAGATTCTACACTTAAATATCTTCGAGGCCACAAAATGTCCAGAAACTCCCAAGTCAAGATAGCCACATTCCCGGGATGCACAACACGAGACATGAAGGATCACATTAAGCCACTTCTACGCAGAAACAGAAACCTTCCCCATTGCACGGTTATTCAGTAGCCGATCTTCGAAGAGTCCAAGAAGAGATTTATGACCGCCGAAGTGGAGGAAGGCGGCGAGTGGGTGTTTCCTCCCTGCAGCTGCAAGAGGGGAAAAAAGGTTTGAAACGAACCCCGCCAAAAGAAACAAGACCCCGGCCCACCTCAGATTGGGAACAGGCCGTTTTGTCGCGCCGGCTCGCGATGGAAATCGACGACCACGACGACGACGACGCATGGCCTGAATGGGACGGGTGGGAAATGGAGGGCAGCGGCTTTGGAAAAGCCGCCGACAACATGATCCACCGACTGTATGTGGGCCTCGGATCGCTGAAGGCCGGCAACTCTTCAACGAAACTCCGTTAAGGGATGTCTGCGGTGGTCCAAAATCTCCTCCAACATGGTGTCCTCAACGAATTACAGGCCCGCAAGATTTTCAGCGATTACATACGGAGGTAAAATGTTCCACCTGCTGCTCGACTCGAGCCTTGCGAAGCTGCAAAGAAACAGCGCCAACCAGAAGTCACACGACTTCCAGATCTTTTTCAACCCACCCATCATACTCGACCCCCAGCGCGACTACGAAGCGGCGCTCGACAGTCTCATCACCATGAGCTACTCCTGGTACAACGTTGCGGCTGAATACAACAACAACACACTGAAATGGCGGAAGACGGGGGAAGCTTGGAAAACCCTGACCCTCCCGGATGGGATGTACGATTACGCAGACCTCAACCGGGAATTGCAGACGCGCACCGGGTTCGTCCACCCCTCCGCGGTGGACAAAAAACACATCTCCAGCTTGTTCTTCGACTATTCCACCACCCGGGTCGTGATCGGGGTGGCGACGGGGTATGAGCTCGATCTCACGACTGGCGATTACGGGAAACTTCTTGGTTTTGACAAGAAGGTTCTGAAAGACGCCACGACCTTCACGGGGGACAAGATCCCCGACATCACGCGAAGCGTCGACTGGGTGTTCCTGCATTGCGACCTGATCAGGCGGCGGGCGAACGATGTGCCAAGTGATGTGCTTTTCTCCTTCTCCACGGCCAACCTCGAGGTCAGCTACCCTTTCACAAAAGAGCCCCTCCACCCCAAGTTCCACCCGGTCAACAAATCTCGAATCGACGCGATCAGGATTCGCGCAACCGACGGGCGGAACAATGTCCTCGACCTCAACGACGCCGACGTGGCTTTGGATCTCATGATTCGTGAAGCCACACCGTGAAATTTTCACCAGAGTATATCGTCACACAAACATTAACCGACCGAGCGAGTGGATGGGATTTTGGGACGCGCGCGCCGGCCGATACCGCGTCAAACACAAAGGGACGGGTGTGGTCCGCGACACGCTCATGGCCATTGGCAAACAACTCAGAAAGGCGGCCGCGCCTGCCCTGAAAAAGGCCGCAACGCAAGCGGTCGTGAAGGCAACTGAAAAGGGGGCTCAGGTGGTTACCGAGAAGGGCGGCAAAAAGATCTGCCAGCTGCTTCAGAAAAGAAAGGCGGCTGCGCCAGGAACACGAACTCCCTCACAGGCGACCTCGGACTCAATGGTGAAACTCAGCCAAATTTTGGCCAACCAACTGTGAACCTTCCTTGAAACAGACTCCTGCTTTGGAGCAGGGAATTTGAAGAAAAAATTTTTTTGGTTTGTATACAGCGATGTTCAGAGCGCCTCGCTTGCTTGAGAAGGTAGACTACCTCCAATTCCAACTGAACATCCCGCTCAAGCTGCCGGGAAATGAGCAAAATCAAACCAAGGCAGGTTGGTCATAGATGTAAAAGACCGAGACGTCATTCTTGATTGGTACACCGCTTATTTCCGGGTGGAGTACGAGCTGCAGGTAAAAGCGAACGGGAATTTCGTGGCCGCCGATGTTGCCTCTGCGCCGGTCAACGGCTCCTTCTCTCTCATAAAGGAAGGTGAAATCCGCGGGAATACCCCTGTACGAGGCCAACGACGTTCACAAAGTCGTTTTTTATCAAAGACCTGCTGAAGTTTTCCGACGATTACGCGCGAAGTGTGGCAAAAGATGAGTTTTGGTATCTCGACAGCGACAACACGACTGTGACGGGGGGCGGCGCAACCAATTTCGGGATCAGAGCGCGCGCTCTTCTTTCGCAAGGAGACCCGCAAAAGGCGGTTAAAACGATAATCCCCCTCAACAGCTATTCGTTCATCGAGGAGTTGGCTGACAAACTCCTCCCCCCGATGCAGCTGCAGTTTGAAATATAGCTACAGAACGACGCTGAGATGCTTTTCGGGGGCGCCGCCGCCGCCAACCACCGGATTGTTGTCAAGCTGTTCGAGCTGTGGGTCCCGAAGTTGATGTTTGCGCCTGAAGGGCAAAAAACTGTGAATGAAAACTTTCTGAAACCCACCCAATGGCGCTAAATGAAGGATACGCTAATACCCGGCACCGACCGACGGGACGCTGGGGGGGGGGGGGGGCGCAATGGTTGATAAGCCCGGGAGTCAGAAACGCAAAGCATACAAAAGGTGGTGAGCGTGGGAGTCGCCACAGTCAACACTTATGTTTTCCACACCTTCGATCTCGATGGCGGGGCAAAACTCGCAACTTGCCGCCTTCAGTACGGCTCGACCTTTTATCCTGAGCTGGAGTATGATGGGGAAGACCAAATACGGATACGCCGAGACCTGATCGACTTCAGCTACAGGAGAAACGATGTCAACACGGGGACCCCGCTGAATGTGGCCAACTACTCAACGCTTTACCCAATCGTCTATTCTGATCTCCGGCCGACGAAGGAGAACATGACTGGGGATGAAAAGAAGTTGGTTTTGCACTACCGCTTGAACGAAGCCGCCACAGCCGATTACCGCCTGTATGCCGCCTTCCTGAATGGGGAAGAGGTCATTGTGAACGAGGTTGGAAATGAGTTGGTTGTTGTTTGAGCGAGGCGCAGGAAAGTTTTCTCATCTGATATAAGATGCCGACTGTGTATCCCCCATTCAAGCTCGCTCTGACCGCTGATCAAAAAGGCAGCCTCGTGAAGGCGGCGAAAGACAGGGCGGCTGTGACTCTTCGTGTCAACCAGAACAAATCGGAAAGGGCGACGACCTTTTGTTGACCGCCACGCAAATCAATCGCCTCAAAAAGGCCGCCAGCGCTGGCCGCGGTGCGGATGTGGCGATAAGCAAAACGCAGATGACCAAAATTGAAAAGTATCTCGTTGGCCAAGGCCTGGTCCGTGGCGATGGGGCTGCAGAATATGGTGGGTTCCTCGGAATGCTCGCCTCCATTGGTGTTCCTCTTGCCATAAGCCTCGTCCAAAAGCTGTTGGGGAAGGGGATGCGCACACAGCCCTCGCAGTCAAGGCGTTCCGCCCCTCGCCTTCCACAAGCGCCGCCCCGGGGAAGCGGCATGCAAATGAGACCCCCTCCCGTTTGGGGACGATGGGAAGACTGGGAGGGGCGAGGGAAAAAATGAAGCTCAGGGACGTGGCCCTTTCCAATTTTGACCTGCTGAACTGGTGTGAATATCTCAACATCCCACTCAAAGACATCTTTTCTCGCAACGAGGCCAAACCCTTGCACCATTCGCCCTGCATCATCAACCTGGATGATTTCGGAAGTTTGGGCACACATTGGGTTTGCTGTTGGAAGGGAAAAGACATGGAGTATTTCGACTCCTTCGGTATGCCACCCCAGAATGGATGGGAGCAAGAAATGAGAAAGTTGGGCCACAAAACCTTTCTTTGCAATGACAACCAAATCCAGTGGATCGAAAGTTTGAGGTGTGGGTACTTCTGCCCGCTTTCCTCAATGAACGCAACAAAGACACAAGTCGCAGGGATATTTTCAGAATGTTTTCACCAGATGTTCATCACAATGAGGAGGTGGTGAAAATTATTTCATGAATATACCCTGACCAATGGCTGATTGGTATTGCGTGCGGGACAAGCGCAAAACGCCGAATGTTCCTGGGTCAGAAAGAGTTGTCACGACCAACAACAACCGAAGACTAGGGAAGGCCAAGTGCGCAGTTTGTGGCATCACAAAAACCCGCTTCTTGCCGGGAAACTAGCGGGGCCCTCTCATGCAGAGGGTACTGGTGTTCTGTCTGACCTTGCGGGCACTGCGCTCGACTTCACTCTACAGCATGGGGTTCCGTTCCTCGCAAAAAAGGGGTTGGAGGCTGGCCGTTATTACGCTTCTGAGGTTCTTCGCAGCCCGCGACTTCAGAAAAAGGCAATCAACTATGGGCTTCGCAAGGCCACCCCAGCTTCGGAAAAGGTTGGCAGTGAGCTGCTGAATCAGCTTTCCACGAAGGTGCGGCCCAACATCCGTTACAAAACCGACAGGCCTGATCTCGATGGGGAGGGCTTCCTGTCCCTTTCCCCTTTGTTGATTTCAAAAAACTGTGGGATATTGTTTCCAACCCCAAACTTTTCAAAGGCCCCGAAATTTCTGAAAAAGAGGGCCGGGCGATGGTGGCCGAATACAAACGCCAATACGCAGATTACAAGCGACAAGGTGGCACCCGCAGCTACGGTTCCTGGATAAAATGGAAGGGTTATGGTGCTGGCCTTGGAAGTCTTTTTGATCCCCGTTTCGTTTCACAGGGTATGTTGGTACCCAAGTTTGCAACCGACACAAAGTTTTTGAAAGCTTCCGGCAAAGCCATTCCCCTACACCATGGTTTCATGGATGTTTTCAAGAAAACTTTGCGCAGCTACTATGGAACGGGGGTCGACATCCATACACTGATAGGGAAACTGCCGACGCCAAAAAAGGGTTGGACCCTCCCCGGCCACAACTACACCGGGCACCGGGCCTTACAACCCCTTGAACCATCAGCTGAGCTTTGATCCTGAAACGGGTGAAATTTTGGAAATATTTCAGAAACAAACTGGCAAATCAGACGCAGTGGCAATGCAGCATGATGCTGATTACAGCAGTTGCGATTTTCGTGCGAAGAAGTACGGAGAGGACGAAAAAAGTGCAAGCATGTTGCCGACCGAAAAATGGACAAGGCGCTTGACGCGATTCCGCGAAACAAGAGACAGTGGGGGCATTCGTTGGCCCGAAACGCGATTAATGCGAAAGAAAAACTTGGTCTGGGTGTTTAAGTTCCATTACGACTCTCCGGAATTCCTCCGCAACCACTTCCTCAAGGGTTTTGTTGGGTCGCAATAATTCACTTGCAAGGGGCACCACGACCCCACACAGTGCGAACAAAAATGTGGCAACCATGGGTACACGTTATCTATGACCCACGTTTGTTCAATATCCTCCATCTCATACCACTGACACAACACGAGGTCCCCGTCTTTCAACCAGCAGGCCCAACAACGCCCATTCCGCCGGCAAAAGTTGCATTTCCCACAGCTGGTCACAAGGGTGTAACAAGAAGAGATCTTCGTGAACTTCGCTCCAACCCGCTCTTTTTTGTCTTGAATTTTCGCAGCAATTGTCTCCTTGAGGATTTTTTCTCTCAACTCTGGTGGGAGTTTGTTTGATAGCTTCCAAGATATCCATATATCTTGGGGTGTGATTGTTCAATTGATGTTCAATCATTACAGCCACTAATGCATATTTTCCACCGTGATCCAAATTCTTCAACATCTAAAGGATCTGCAACAATTTTATGAAGGCGATTTTTTCCCCAACACAACCAACAATAACCATGCCAATAGGGGTAGCGCCAATGATTTCTGCAATATGTTATTTTTGTTTTCGAACCTTCTTTTTCGCAGTAGTGTCGAATTCCCCCAAAATCATCAAATAAAAGAAAATGAAGTTCTTTGTGGACTCGGCACCACCCCATTTCCGCACGGTCAAGAACTTTTTGTTCAACCACCTCGGAAAGAATTTTTTCCCTCAACTCGGGAGGGAGTTGGCTGAGCCTTTCCTGATCCATCTGTGAAGGGGTTGCTAATCAAAAGACCACTGCCTCTGTGAGGGTGTGAAAAAAATGGCAAAGATGAATCAAAATAAAGGAACCAACAGTTCTCCGTGCACCCATCCCGAACCCATTTTTTCGCGCTCCTTCAACTGGTTTTGGTTATGGAAGCGAAGGATTTTCTCCCGCAATTCGGGTGGGAGTGTGGGAATCTGCTCCATCAGGTCCATTTATAACAAAGCGGCAGATCTTCAATTTGCAATTCTCCAAAACTTTTCATCGAGCAACCACTTTTGCATATACACCTTTCAGGGTTTTGAGGAGGTTAAAACATGAAAGGAAATGTCGCCGCAAGTCTTGCGAATGTCTTTTGTTCTCTTGATGAATCGCCAAGGGGATTCATCCTTCACCAATAAGGAGCGAACAACCAGCATTGGTGCAAAATCCTCGGGGAGGTTTTCGTTGTCCAATCCTTTCAACCATCTGTTGATTCTCAGGATCAACTTGCGCCTTATGATGCGGCGTTCGTCGCCCGTTTGTTCAATGAACCGTGTCATAAAACCCTTCATCGGTCAGCCACTTGTTCATGAACTTCTTTTCATCTTCGGGAAGGGAATTGAGAACCCTGTATGAAATATATGCGCATTCGTCGATGAAATGGGTTTCATTTGTTTTCAGAATAAACTGCCATGGAGACATGTCGTTTTGCAGGAGCTCGCGCACTTGGCCCATTGGCGCGTTATCCATTGTCTCCTTGTTTTCTTTGCATTCCAACCACCTGTCAATTTCTGCGACGAGCGCGTGTCTTACGTTGCGACGTTTCAGCCACTCCGTCATAGCTCTCTCATACCCCCCTCCCTCTAATTGGGAACCATCGGAACGAGCGGGAACGACAAATTTATTGGGGGTAACAGCCTTTGCAATAAAGAAAGAGTTTCTTGAGAGTCTTTGTTTCGGACCTCAAATATTTCTCTCAAAGTTGGAATAAAATTGCAAAAGACGTTATTGATGGTTTTACAAAGGACTTTATAATAAAATAATTGATGGGGACTAAATTCATTCTCTCTTTCAAAATTCTTAATGAAGTGATACGGGTCAACCCCTTCAGTCAAATAATCTTTGATTGTTTCATAAAATTTGGGGTTAATTTTTTGTTCTGGCCAAAATTCCAACATCTCCTCAAAATCGTTGAGAAAACACTCTGAAAAAGATTCGCTCTTTGGAAGGAATCCGTCAAATTTCATTTTTTCATTGGTTTCCTTAAAGGGACAGACTGCTGCAGCCATCGGCTTACCCCACTCTCCCGTCTCTCTAATTGGGTTGATGGCTTGTCTTCCATCGCTCTCGCCCCACACACCCCTCTCTCTAATAGGGTGACCCCGCAACATGGCTGCTTTTGTTGGCGCTTTTGTTTCTTGTTTTTGGCTCTTTGTTGTTGTTGTTGCCCTTCGTCGCTTCGCTCCTCAGGAGCTGAGTAGTATAGGGTGAATTGATTCAATACAACCGGACCGCAGCATCCCCGACGAGCGAAGCGAGGAGGGGTGCTTCAATACTGTTTATAGTCACAGACGCCGTTCACGTGGAAACCAAACTTCGATTAGCAATTAACAAGACAAACGACGCGAACTGAGGCGAACTGTTGGAAGCTGTGACAAACTGTTGCGGTACTGAAAATAAAGTAACAAATGCAAAGTCAAAAGAAAATAAATTACAAGACAAGGAGACAAGGAAGACAAGACAAGGAAAACGAAGAAACGAACGCGAAACTTACAAGACAATTGTGACATTAAAGACGAACTAGCACGCGGTCTGATAAACGCAGGACGAGCAAAGGAACTCCGATCTCTCAAACTAACAAACGAAGAACTGAAGGAAAAATTACAGGGCAAAGCAAATATACGATATGTAAAAAAAACCTAACATGTGAAACAAAGGAAAGCGCACAATAACACGACTAATTAACGACTAATTAACGACTAATTAACGTAAAACTGCACAATGAAGCGTGAACGGAAAAACTTAAGCTTTGCAAACGAAAACACGAAACAAAATAAAATTGCAACTTCTGGCACCTACACTGTTGTTATTGTTGTTGAAGCAATATTTGTTAAGAGTAGATTTTCCACATTTCTTTTGGAAAATCATTACTTTCTTTTTATTTGGGTTTATAGAAAGTAACCATTTATTGCAAATTTTGCGAGAATAGAAAGAGCCTTTTGAAGACCATCTGCTCATTTTTGAGATTGGAACCAAGGTCATCAGCGTACAGTTAGGAATTTAGGCAGGTTCCATATCATTAGGTAGAATGATTGGGTAGAGCAAAAATGGAAGGTCACTTAATTACAAGTTGAATAGTATAAGGGAAAGAATACAAAATTGTTGTACACCTTTATGATAATTGAAAAATTACGTTCTTTTATCATTAGCCATAATCAGTAGAGCATTTTGATTTTGAGTAAAGATTTTTTAAAAGGTCATATATGTTTTTCCACCTATATTGTACTGTAGTAGTTTGTAAAAGAGGCCATCGTGTCATACAAAAGCGTTTTTGAAATCGATAAAACAGGTATATAATTTTCCTTTTGAATCGTTGATGAAATACTTGTCGACTAGTGTTCTTAAGGTGAATATGTGATCAGAATTGCGGTGTTAGGAAAGAAACCTATATTTGAACAGGATGCAATATATGTAATTGGATAATGTTTTTTTTCCCTTCTGTTTTTAAGAATTGACTCTACCTTCTTGAGTGTTCTCCAAACTTTTTAAGTGCAACATATATAGCTTGAAAAAAAACGCACAACTAAATGGGTGAACCAATTGACTCACGACATTGCCAGTGATACCTCACCAAATCAAATGGAATCGAAATATGGAGGAAAAACTAGAAGTATTCTTTTTCTACTCTTGAAGAAGGGCGAATGAAAAGTTTGACGTTTGAACCGGGCCTAAAAGCGTAAAAATTACCTTAAGTTTTCTGAGGCCCAGTTGTTTTCACCGTTTCGATGGCTGTCTTCGCTGTTTTAGTTCCTGGGGATATGTGTTCAAACTGTCTAGGCGTATTTCATATAAAAGTTTCCGTCGTTTCGAACAGATGCCATTTCTCAAAGGGAAACAATGTCACGTGACATACATTTCGCGTCATTTTTAAGCAAAAAGGAATGCCGCTGACAATATTTCACCACATGCGAACAACAGAAAGATACGACGACATAATAGCATTCTCGTTACGATATAAAATTATCAGGTACAACATAATGCAGGATAATCATGGGCATCTGACTACGATATAACGTTACCGGTCACGACATAATGGCATTCTGGTTACACTGAATATAAGGTCACCGGGTGCAACATAACAGCATACTGGGTACGATAAGACAGTAAACCGGCAAACATAATACAATACACCATATGGTACGATCCAATGACATTTTTGTCCGATATTCCCCTCCATAGCAACCTACCTACCTACCTACCATTTCTATGACAATCTAGCCCACTCTTACAATAATGTGGTCTTTTATTCATGTTTTCAACGGGTACATGTAGATTTAAATATATGAAAGGAAGTGTTATATCAAGGTCACAGGAACTGGGACATTTTTTGACAGGACAGCTTCAAAAACTACTGCAGTACTGTGATCTATTCATTGTTACATTGATATTTAGATTTTGGGCCATTTTGACCTGGAAAATCAGATATAAAGACACTCATTAAACATTAATTTCTTTTGTATTTCCGTTTTGAATGCTTAAAGAATTTTAAAAGTTTGATCTAATGACCAATCAGGTGCTCTGATCTAATTTGCTACTGAATTTGGTATCAACTCAAGGCGTGGGAAAGCCAGTTATGTATTCATACTATTCCCACATAATCAAGGAAAGAAGAGAAAGCAGCGAGTGAGGTTGTCAGGCTAGAATCACAGGTGACTGTTTTTTCAGTTATGTTGAGTAATAATTTCATTAGAATTGACGAGTCTCCTTCCTTTACCCAACAAGACATAAAAATTACCTCAAAAATCACAAATCTGTCTGTCATTTCCTATAATATCAGTCCTGTCTCATAAGGATAGTACAGGTTTGGCGATTCCTGCCTCTAAGGTTTTCCAGGCTTATTTGGACACTACAGCTTTGATCGAGTGAGTGTTAAACCTACACCGGTACTCCTCAGTAGGGTTTGTTAGTATAAATCCCTCCACAGAGTCATGCATCAAACTTTCAATTCCATGTGACTAGTTTTGACCTGCCTAGGGGCTTAATTTTGCTCACAGATAAATTCAGGTTTTGCATGAGTAATGATCGCGCAGGACACTTGCATTCACAGCGTATTTATTTATTTATTTAAAGAGTCGGTATCCACAAACTGTGACGATTATACCGAAAAGACACAAGAGTTTGTTTAGGCGTTCTCAGTATAAGTTAGATAGAATGAGGCGAATAGAGATAACTATCTTTGTACGTTAATGTGTGCATTTGTTTATTTTATACTACAACTTAAATATCTAGTTACTGTTTACCATCCGCACGGCTCAGTCGCTCAGCGCGATTAGGTTTGCTATTTCTGAGTGGCTGTGCTCTCTCTTTTTTTTCACAATCATTTCCTTTAAATTATTCTGCTCCTTTCGTTTGAAGAGCACAATAAAGCTTGTTGATGTCAATCGTGCCGATTGTCTTCTGATTTTAGTCAACTCGGCCTACGGCCTCGTCGGTAGACGACAGGGTCTGTCGGATTATGCTCGTAAAATAAAGTATTATGCTTTCGGGCGTCACCCGTGAAAGCAGGGTATTATGCTCAAAATTATGCTCGGAATTATGCCGGACTAAAATGACACTTCCACCCCACCCCCATAGGCCCGTACCTATTATTAAACATTCATAGTCTTTCATTTTTGAAAGAAATGTCAGACAATAATTATTCAGTTTAACATTTGATGAGGCAAAGTTGTTAAAAACTAAGAGCATCGAAAAGTAAGTTACAAACAACAAAGTCTCTCGTAACTTATTGCTTCTAGGATTATAGCACTTACATGTACCTTTATCCAGTTCCTAACATATTCCCTCTTTTATCAACTTTGTACATTCTAGCTGGAGTTGCTGGCAAAATTTGCATACAAATTCATAGTTTTCAGAAACAACAGCATTATGCTGCAAAAATATTAGTATTATGCAGCATTATGCGTGATGCTCCAGATATAGTATTGTGCTCAAAATTATGCCGGCATAATCCGACAGACTCTGGTAGACGATATTCGGCGCGATTTCCAAGGATAATGTTAAATAATGCTTCTTACTAGACAGAAGAGATGAAACTTAAAAATTAGCCGTGCGTTTTTTTTTTCGAGTTGCAATCTGTTTCCATCCCGACCATCTGTGGGAAAGGAGACTTATTTTTTTATTTGACTGCGGTAGTATTATTTTCGGGCTTTATTACTGCTTAATTTAAGGGGCACTGTCTGAAAATTCTTGCCATGAGTTGTTCAAATCGTGAGGAAGTACTTTTTCTATTATGCGAGCGGCCCATATAACACGAAGAAGTAGATTTCTAATTATTTCTGGGACAGAAAGGAAAGCAGTATTTTATGGCGATTTTTCCAGGACACAATGACTTACTTACAAAACTTACTTTTTGAAGTTGCAATCCGTTTCCTCCTCGTCATCTATGGCGACAGAAAACCGCCGTAAATAGTTCCAATGCACATATTAAGTACTTCGTAGGAAAACAGCAAAATGTTTCAAGTGTTTCACTTAGCAGACGCATGTTTGGGTTGAGACCCAAATTACGTGGCAGTGCCCCTTTAATGACAGAATTGAATGAAACTGGTTCATTCAAGGTGTATATTTTCTGATTCCCCAGAAAGAAGTTTTAAAAACAGGCCTAAAACCTTGATCGCTGTAGTCATGCGCACCACCGACTTATTTGTGGTCCTTTTGTGTTTCTCGTCATCGTTCTTGGTCTACATCATATTTTCAACCGAGCGTTTCGTGTCACTATGGAAACCAAGGCAAGGAAGGTGGTCTAGTAGCACGGAAGTGGATTTTCATGATGAAGGTGTTTTAAAAGGAGAAAGACGATGGACAGCAGCAAACCTACGAACGGAGAAAGCAACCTTCGACAAAAACGTGGCAGATGAAAGTAAACCACAATCTCAGAGGTCTGGAATAAGGAAAAGTGTGATCATATTGAGTCCAGGCAGAAGTGGATCGTCATTTCTTGGAGAGATTTTTAACATCAATTCGCATGTGATGTTTTTATTTGAGCCATTAAAAACTCTTCTCTCCAAGTTATTCAAAGGGAAAAAGTTTGCACCAAGAAACAATCCGAAACTCTACAGAGAAACTTCCATCAAAGTAATCAACAGTTTACTTCAATGTGACTTTGGTGATTTCACAAATTCCACTCTAGAGGCATTTTCTCATCATGTTTTTCGCAGACGTAGTAAAGCGCTCTCCGGAAGGTATTTCCTTTCGAAGACCCTGCTCAGTAACGTTTGCAATTCCCATAACCATACAGTTGTGAAGATTTTGTCGGCCCGGCTACCAAACCAAACGATGCATACTTTGAAGGAGCTTTTTAATCAGCCTGACCGTTATGAAGTAAAAGTAATTCACTTGGTTCGTGATCCCAGGGCTGTAGCGAACTCTAGGGTTGTAGCTAAGTGGATAAAGGGCTACGAGGATCCAAACCTGGGTGAACGTCTCAAACCCGTCTGCAATCTTCCACTGAATATTATACGGGTTGGCTTGGTTTCTCCTCCTCCTTGGCTTAAAAATCGTTATAAAGTGATTCGTTACGAAGATCTTGTGCTGAATGCGGTAAATATGGCAAAGGAACTGTATAAATTCGTGGAAATAGATTGGTCAGTGGACGTTGAAGAGTGGATACATGAACATGTAGTTACTGGGAACATTTCAGAGAGGGATAGCAAGAGTATCTTTTCACTTTACAGAAATCCTTCCGCTGTTATGGAAAAATGGAAAAGTGCCCCCGAGGCTTTCATAAAAGCCGTGGAAGATAGCTGTGGTGATCTTATGAACTTTCTTGGATACGAAAAGTTTACTAGAAAGGGAGCATAAGAATAGAATATTTCTTTGCGAATGTTAAGCAAGAACTATTGTGCGTTTTGAGGGAGAATGATGCTGGTCGACTTGTTTGTAACATTAGTTCTTGTGCAAGCGTGAGACTCTAGTAACAACAACAACAAGAACAATTTATTAAGGACGTCCTTAAAGTTACATGGCATTACCTAAAATAAAATATAATAAATAAAAATAAAATTTAAAGTGAAATAACATAGACAATAATACAAATTAACAGATGGGACGTCATTTTGTTCTATACGATGCTTCATGTCTAATATTAATTGCTTGAAAGACAAAAGCAGAAATAAGTCTATTTAACCGTTAGATTATGAGCTCGAGATTTCTATCGTGTGATAGCTGATTCGGGCTGCGCCCTCATCAGCTATAAAGCATACTAATCGAGAGCGAATAATCTAATTGTTTTATTGTAAATCTACTAGTCGTTGAAAAGTAAACAAGTAAATCGTCTAAAAACTCCACGCAGACACTTCGAAAACGCGAAGAAGCGGCCGCCATGTTGTTGACAACCGCTACTCACTATCTTTCACAGAATAGATAGCGAGTAGCGTAGCCAATCAGTTAACGGCATTCGTGATAGAACGCTAGTAGATTTATACTAAATATAAAGAGATCTACATTATCAAAAGGAATAATGTTTTGGATTTTAGATCTAAATCATTGAAAAAAAAAACCCGCTATTTTAATTTGAATTTGTTGGTAAGTTCTATCCGAATCATATCATAAAAAGTACAAGAAAATAGGACATCTCTTTCAACTTCAATTTCATTTAATTTGAGTGGCAGAAAGGACAGATTCTTCTCTGATGTATTGGGGTCTTAGATGTTGTATCTACCCGTTTCAATATGTAATTTGTGATTGTCTAGAGGAAATTTTATTTACAGCAATTTTATGCTGGGGATTGTTTATCAGATCTAAAAATTCTGCTTTTCTAGTTTGTTTCTTGAATGAGGCATATAAAAGCTTAATTTTCGGTTGGTATTAACTAACATTAGTTGATGATCTAAAAAACGTTTCCTTCATATTTAGCTTAAGATACGAGGTTAAAAGGTTTATATTGTTTTCTATTAAGTTGGTAGAGTTGGGTCTATATTTACAAGTAACTCATTTACTCTAAGTGACAAACCTGAAAGGTTTCTATAAGCCAATTCTTCAGATAAGTATACTAGACATTGTTTCGCAATATCGTTCTCTGACAGATTTTAGAGGTGAAGCCAGAACTTTATAATTGAAGTATCGATGGTTAATTTCAATGGTAGTCTACTACGAATTTCATTTCTAGCTGCAACATTTCGACATTTTTTGTTTACACCCAGAGTTTGCTTACAAAAATAAATGTGGTTTTTTTCAAGTTTATCTTTCTCCCAAGTGACCCAAGTGGAGAGGTTATTTTTGTCATAGATACTCCAAATTTCTGAACCATATACAAGGATGGGAAGAAATTAAAAGGGAATCAAAAAGTACGCTAGTAACCTCTGGGGGCAACTTTAAAAAATTAAGATACCAGCGAGTTGCAAAGATGGATCTACTTGTTTTTTCTTTTAAGTTTGTTTTGCAAGAAAATTTAACTCCAAGATAATTGTTAACAACTTCAATACTATTGTTATTGATGTTGAAGCAATATTTGTTAAGAGTATATTTTCTACATTTCTTTTGGAAATCATTACTTTCGTTTTATTTGGGTTTATAGAAAGTAACCATGTATTGCAAATTTGGCGAGAATAGAAAGAGCCTTTTGAGGACCATGTGCTCATTTTGAGATTAGAACCAAGTCATCAGCGTACAGTAAGGAATTTAGGCAGGTTCCATTAGGTAGAATGATTGGGTAGAGCAAAAATGGAATGTCATTTAAGTAAAAGTTGAATAGTATATGGCAAA